>BMAO01024005.1:0-19750 GCA_019973975.1 Trichonephila clavata
TAAATATTACAAGCATAAATATAAATATTAGTTGGTTTACATAAAGTACAAAATATGGTAAATTAAAATGCCTAAATATAAAATTATGAAATTCATCTTAAAAATTAATTATTTTTCAAATTAAAAAGTTTTATAATTTTATTGCATTTTTGTTTGTTTTCCCAACAGATTTCAACCTCTGACACCGTTAGCTGACCCTTCTGTTGCAATTTGCGATCGTTCACCCCGAACTTCCGGACGAAGAAATGTTCGTTACGCCAACTGTGGGGTAAGAGAGTAATACGAGAACGTTGGGGGTGAGAATTTTTTCGTGGAAAGGAGTATCTGTCCAGATCAATTCCTGTCTATCTGTGTATCTAGCTTCGTTAACAAGAAGTATTGGTTTTTTAAGCAATCACATTTCGTAGCTAACCAGCACTATCTGATCGAATTTTCAAGACCTTGATTTATGCGGATAGCTTAAGTACTAATACTTAAAAACTATTATTTATATATTTAAATTTTTCTTAAATTTTTTTTCTGATGTCTTTATTATGAGCTATTTAATTGAATGCGCAATTTGAAGAAGGGAATGAGCCCACAAACTGTTTAGAAAAAATTTGTTTGTAAGAAATCTCGAAATTTTTCTTATTTTTAATTTCTTTATTTTTTACGGCGTAATTAGGAATACTAACAAAAAAACATTAACAGCGCAGCGCGATTGATTGAGAATTTTTTGAAAATGAAGCCAGATAAAGGTTATTTTGTTATGAAACTATATATATATAATATAATATATGCCATATTTTATGTCAATAAGGAAGTTGTATAAAAGTTCTGTGCATTTAATGTCATTTTTTAGAAAAAACTGACAAGGTTTCCTTTCAGGGCAGCAGTCCCTGAACATAGTGATGCGATGAAAACTCTGATGTCGTGAGAAGATATTAATGTAAAATTTTATATTTATTAGCACTTAAGTAAAGTGCATGATCAGGGTTTTTTCCTGGAAAGGTTTTCCCCTGATCTTCGCCCGAATGGGATGCACTGTAGGGATTGTATATATTGTACAAGATCAATAAATTAGAGTGGAGTACCCCTTTGAGTAGTCATTTCTGTGTGCGAGTTTAATTAAAGTTTCTAACTTAGAGAGTTAAAATTTTCTGCAAATTCAGTGTTTTCAGGCATTCTAAAGTTCGTGAGTTAAAACTTTCTACAAGTTCAGTATTTTCAGGCATTTTAAAGTTCGTGAGTTAACTTTCTACAAGTTCAGTATTTTTAGGCATTCTAGAGTAGTTAAAATTTTGTGCAGGTTCAGTGTTTTTCAGACGTTAGATAAATTAAGCGAGTTCTTGTAGGTCGTTTAGACCTTCAATAAGTCACGCTTTTTTTCTCGGAGGGGGGTTGTGACGGGTGCTTACGCGTTTCACTAACCTTCTCTCAAATCTTTAAATATTTTATTTATATCAACCAATCTTCCGAGAGCCAAAAGTGTGACTTATGCAAACAAGATAGTTTCGGGTTTAGCGAGTTCGAAAAAGATATAAAAGGGAGAAATGAAATGAAGAGAAAGAGGATGATTACGAGGTTGATTAAGAAGGTGATTCTGAGAGATTAGTTTATCTAGTGGAAATATATTCGTCGGGAGAAGACGATTGAAAAGTGTTCATAAAGCCAGTTCGGGACGGAACTGAAGAATAACTAAGATTGAAGCCGCTCCATAAAGCAATCCAGAATTAGAGAAACCTGCCTTAAGAAAAAGGTATCAGGTCAGTTATTTTCATAAATTAGATATAAATGCGTAGTTTGATTGTATGCGTTATTCTCCGTGGACTCAGTTAGGATTCCGTCGTTCATAATCAGATTCTTCTCGCACTCCACAGTAATTTGTTTTGTTCTTATAGATTGAATAATATTTGTGTATTTCTCAATTAAGAAAGATAAATAAATAAGATTGATTTATTAATTTAGTCGTAATTAATTATGGATCCAACATATTCAGATTTAGATAATACGCGAAGGGGAGTTAATAATCATAGGGGTAGCGAAAGGCTACGACACTGGCGCCCAACCGAAATACCGGAATTAAGCGCAAGTGCAGGAATTAGAGTTTTGCCGGAATTATTTTTTTCGGGTAAAGAAAATGTGTCTGAGTTTATATCTAATATAGATGACAACACAGATAGCCTACTATGAAATACCGGCGAATCTAGCATGTGCATATTTAAAAGGTCATTTAATTGGGAGAGCGTTAGACTGGTTTGACGTTATAGGGCTCGAGTGTGTAAATGAAGAAGCGATTGCATTTGCAACGCTTAAAAAGAAATTGTCAGATATTTTTCCTGTAATATGGAATAAATCAGAGTTAGAGGCTCAGTTTTTTTCATGGAAACAACGGAGAGGCCAAGCCCCGTCAGACTTTATTTTTCAACTATTAAAAATTCATAAGGCTTTAGATTTGAATTATGATGAAATAAAATTGGTCGATCACATAGTAATGCGTCTAGAACCCCAAATAATGGATTATTTAGAAGTTCGAAACCCCACAACGAAAGCTCAGTTGATAGAGTTGGTAGACCGGTATGAGGAACGTCATAGCCGCAGGGAAAACCAGGGTTCGAGTAATAATTTTGCTAGACGAAGTTGGGATATGAGTAGGAATCCTGAGGAAAGAAGGAATAATAGAAATTTGAGAGATACTGGGGTCGGAAATAGCCAAAATGATCAAAGAGGACTAGGCAGGGGTGCGAATAATTTTTCTCGTCGTAATTATCAAAATCAAGGATTCGAGGGAGGAAATCGCTACAATCAGCCAAATCAGCGAACAGACCGGTATCAGAACCGTAGGATGGTGGTTAGGAAGGGTCCTAATGATGATTCAGCAAAGCAGAATTGGAGGCGTGTTGATTGCAACAGCGGAAGGCAAAGAAATGCCAATTTAAACTTTCAAAGAGATCGTATTGAGTCAAATCCTCCTAATAGAATTAAACTTAATTCATTACGATTATCACCAGTTGATCTTCCGTATGTGCCGATTCTATTGCATGATACTTTTTTAAAAGCGCTCTGGGATACAGGTGCGGAAAAGTCATTTATTTCAGAAAAAACATACCGATCATATTTTTCTTTCTGTCCTATTAAGAAATCGTTAGCTGAAGTAGTTACAGCTCAAGGGTCACAATGCAGAAATTTAGGCACAGTTGAGTTAAGAATTAAAATAAGAGAATTTTCGAAGTTGTGGAAATTTCATGTGATTGCTGAGATGCAATATCCATGCATCCTAGGTATTGATTTTATGTCACATGCAAAGATTAGTTTGGACTTTCTTTCTAAATCGTTAATCATTCCGGATTCGCAAATTGAAAAAGTGGCAATTTCGGACGAACCGGTTCAGATAGATTTATCGAACACTAAGTTAAATTCAGAACAAAAACAGAAAATTGCAGATTTTGTTTAAGGAATTTCATGGGTTGTTTTCACTTAAGCCTGGTCTGACACATGTGTTTTGTCATGAAAATTGACACGGGTGATAGTCCTCCTGTTTTTTCGAGACCTTATGGCTATGACAGGGTCAAAACAGGGTATCATTAAACTACCATGTTCAGAAGATGTTGAAACGATGGAACAATAGTTCCAACAACATCGCCCTACGCATCTCCAGTTGTTTTATGTCGGAAGAAAAACGGGTTGCTGTTATATATAGAAGCTATAGGTTTGCAATAGATTATAGGAAATTAAATGCGATCACGAGATATCCGCTACCAATAATTGATGATTTGATCCCTAATATTCCACACACCGAAATTATGTCATCACTTGATTTACGCAGCGGATACTTTCAGATGGCAGTAGACCCCAAAGATATTCATAAGACGGCATTTGTTACAAAAAATGGTACTTTTGCATTTACTCGCATGCCATTTGGCCTTTCGGGGGCAGCTCCAAATTTTCAAAGGGCAATAGAAATGATTCTCAAACCAGTTCTCGGGCGTTTTGCCCACTGTTATATGGATGATGTTATTATTTCATCTCCATCTTTTGAACGCCATGTAGAACACTTACGAGAAGTATTCAGATTGTTGCAGGAGGCTGGTTTAACGTTGAATCGTGAGAAATGTCATTTCGCGAGGGAACAATTACGTTATTTGGGTTTAGTTATTAATAAAGAAGGAGTTAAAACAGATGAGGAGAAGGTAAAAAGCAATTATTGAAATGAAACCTCCAAAAACTGCAAAACAAGTAGCAAAATTTTTAGGAATGACGGGTTGGTATCAAAAGTTTATTAAAAACTACGCAGACATGTGTGAACCCTTATATAATTTAAAAACGAAAAAACTCTAAGTTCCGTTGGTCGGAATCAGCGCAGGAAGCCTTTGATCGTATTAAAGAAAGCACTGACAGAAGCTCCAGTGTTACAATTACCAGATTTTTCCAAGCTTTTGAACTCTATACGGATGCGAGCTCAGTGGGGGGGGTAGGAGCAGTATTGACCCAGAATAATAGGCCTATTGCGTTTGCCTCGAGAACTTTGAACCGCACAGAAAGAAACTATAGTGTGACGGAACGTGAATGTTTAGCTGTCACATGGGCATTAAATAAATATCGCACGTATTTCGGATCCTTGCCGGTTAAAGTGATAACAGACCATGCTGCACTTACCAAATTAACGAATGGAAAGAATTTGTCGTCAAGAATGATAAGGTGGACGCTTAAGTTGGCAAATTTTAATGTAGAATGGGAATATCGCCCAGGTACGCAAAATTTAGTGGCTGATATGTTGTCTAGAAACCCGTTAGAAAGTAATGAAGAACCAAAGGTGTCTTGTGCGGTGATTAGATCATTAGTATTATCGTCTAGAGAACAGTTGAGAGAGGAACAGAGAAATGATCCGGAGCTAGGTCACATCTTGAGGTTTTTGGAAAATCCGGACGATAGTTCCATTAATGAGTCAGTCTGTAGAAATTGGTCCCATGACTTTAAAGTCATTAACGGATTGCTATATTATGCAAAATATACAACCACACTAGGTGAATTAAGGGTATTTATACCTAAAACATTACGTAAAGATGTTATGCGAGAATTCCATGACTCGCCGATGGCAGGCCATTTAGGCAAAAAGAAAACCTACTTAAAATTAAAAGACGCGTGTTATTTCCCGTACATGAGGAAATACATTTATAAATATGTAGCAACCTGCGACCAATGCCAAAAAATTCAATTATAAAAACGGATTACCAGCTGGTCAATTAATTCCGATAGTAACGAACTTTCCGAATGAAATCGTATCTTTAGATTTGTTAGGCCCATACCCTGCAACTAGTCCAGAACGCTATAAATTTATTTTAGTAATTACAGATAATTTTTCTAAATGGGTTGAAATAGTTCCCTTAAGGAAAGCTTCGGCTAAAGCAATTGCCAATGCATTTTTTGAGAATTATATTGCGCGTTATGGAGCTCCTGTAAAATTAGTCACCGATAACGGCCCCCAAATGATATCCGAAGTTTTTGAGCAAGTATGTCGCAGGTTGAACATAAAACACGTTAAAACTGTGGTATATCGTCCACAAGCTAATCAAACGGAAAGAGTTAATCGCACTCTTTAAAAATGATTTCGAGTTTTTGTCGCGGATAATCACACTAACTGGGACCAATTTCTGCAAGAGTTCGGATATGCTATTAGGACAGCAGTACATGAGACAACGGGTAAAACACCGGCGGAATTATTTTTAGGTCGAAATTTAATCACCCCTTTTCAGAATTTAATTATGGTAACTGATGGATCAGATTTAAGTTTGTGGGAACATAGAAAGGTTGTTTGAGGAGGCTAGAAGTTCATACAAAGCGCCAGCAAGAGAAGTGGGCGAAATATTATAATAAAAAGAGGCGTGAAAATAATGTGAAAGTTGGTGATCTAGTATTAGTTCAGACTCACCCGTTAAGTTCAAAATGTAAAAAAATAGTAGGTAAATTTATGCCAAAGTTTGAAGGCCCATATAAAGTTCTGAGTGTAAAAAAATAATAATAATTTAGTAATATTAAAATTTGGTAAAAGAATAACGGTTAATGTGGACCAGGTGAGAATTTACCATAAAAGAGCAGACAGTGTTGCCGAGTCGGAAAGTGACACTAGTAGTGTTCATGGTGCAGTGACATCAGTCAGGTCAGATGATGCGCAGTCGTCATTGGTGCAATCGGAGAATGATGGGGGTTATCGTAGAGGATCGAAATCAGGAAATGTAAATGGTAGTAGAGATATAGTTGCGAATAGACGCGATGGAGTGGAGGTGAGAAAAAAACGTGGACGGACGGAATCTGCTGTTTCTTCTGGAGGTGGCGTGTATAATTTCAGGAATAAAAAGACCTTTTTGGACTGAGAGAGAAAAAAGAGGAAGGCCAGAATCTTGGAGGGAAAACGTACAAAAGAAGAGACCAGAGGCCCAGGTAGATCGCGAAAAAGAAAGATTTCCTCGTCAATGCCGTCTCGTCCCTCCAGAAAGCGGTATAGAAAGGTGGAAGAAAATAGTTCTGAAAGAGCAGTTCCAGGACCATCCCACAGATTCAAGTACAACAGACCTCATCAGGAAAAGGAGCTGTCCATACGACCTTCGGAGCCGACGTCGAGTGGACAACAGCCAAGTTCCAGTTCTCACAAAGGAAAACAACGCCTCAGAAGGAGCATATCAACTTCAACGGACTCAATGGAAGAGGAGACCCAGAAGGTGGGAGCGCAGAGAGGACAACCTAGGACAAGGTAATCCAGCACAGAGGCCATGGTTGGAGACAAAGCCTATGCAGATTGGATCTAAAGACTAGCCAGGTTGTATAATTCTAATTTGTTTATTTTTCCTCTGACAGAAATTTCGGAGTATTTTCCATGTGGGCTAGTCTAATTTTTTGTAAAATTTCAGTACAAAAGTTACTGCGTTTTGTGTATTTTCATATCGGTTGAAAAAGCTTTTGTATTTAATTTTTTTCCAAATTGTGGAAAAACACTTGTTGAATTGCAATTGTTTTGCTACACATTAAAGACGAGGATTTATATGTGAGATTACTTGCATTGTTTGTTGTAATATATTCTATGTAAAAAATGTATATATTTTTGTGTGTAATTATTAAAACGTATAAGTAGTGTCTGGTTTCTGGGCGCGGCGTAATTAGGAATACTAACAAAAAACATTAACAGCGCAGCGCGATTGATTGGAAATTTTTGAAAATGAAACCAGATAAAGGTTAATTTGTTATGAAACTATATATATATAATATAATGTATGCCATATTTTATGTCAATAAGGAAGTTGTATAAAAGTTCTGTGCATTTAATGTCATGTTTTAGAAAAATTGACAAGGTTTCCTTTCAGGGCAGCAGTCCCTGAACATAGTGATGCGATGAAAACTTTGATGTCGTGAGAAGATATTAATGTAAAATTTTATTTATATTAGCACTTAAGTAAAGTGCATGATCAGGGTTTTTTCCTTGAAAGGTTTTCCCCTGATCTTCGCCCGAATGGGATGCACTGTAGGGATTTATAAATGTGTACAAGAGCAATAAATTGGAGTGGAGTACCCCTTTTGAGTAGTCATTTCTGTGTGTTAGTTTAATTAAAGTTTCTAACTTAGAGAGTTAAAACTTTCTGCAAGTTCAGTATTTTCAGGCATTATAAAGTTCGTGAGATAACTTTCTACAAGTTCAGTATTTTCAGGCATTCTAAAGTTCGTGAGTTAACTTTCTACAAGTTCAGTATTTTTAGGCATTCTAGAGTAGTTAAAATTTTGTGCAGGTTCAGTGTTTTTCAGAAGTTAGATAAATTAAGCGAGTTCTTGTAGGTCGTTTAGACCTTCAATAAGTCACGCTTTTTTTCTCGGAGGGGGTTCTGACGTTTGCTTACGCGTTTCACTAACCTTCTCTCAAATCTTTAAATATTTTATTTATATCAACCAATCTTCCGAGATCCAAAAGTGTGACTTATGCAAACAAGATAGTTTCGGGTTTAGCGAGTTCGAAAAAGATATAAAAGGGAGAAATGAAATGAAGAGAAAGAGGATGATTACGAGGTTGATTAAGAAGGTGATTCTGAGAGTTTAGTTTATCTAGTGGAAATATATTCGTCGGGAGAAGACGATTGAAAAGTGTTCATAAAGCCAGTTTGGGACGGAAACTGAAGAATAACTAAGATTGAAGCCGCTCCATAAAGCAATCCAGAATTAGATAAACCTGCCTTAAGAAAAAGGTATCAGGTCAGTTATTTTCATAATTAGATATAAATGCGTAGTTTGATTGAATGCGTTATTCTCCGTGGACTCAGTTAGGATTCCGTCGTTCATAATCAGATTCTTCTCGCACTCCACAGTAATTTGTTGTTCTTATAGTTTGAATAATATTTGTGTATTTCTCAATTAAGAAAGATAAATAAATAAGATTGATTTATTAATTTAGTCGTAATTAATTATGGATCCAACATATTCAGATTTAGATAATACGCGAAGGGGAGTTAATAATCATAGGGGTAGCGAAAGGCTACGACAAATTGATTCAGATTTGACTGGTTAATTTTCAAACGCATGTAAATCCCTAAAGGAACATTAATTTTAATTATTATTTTTCAAATGGGAATTTTTTTACCCCAAGATTTTTAATTTACAAAATCTTTAATTGTAAAATTTTTTTCCCTGCCTGAGTGATAAAAGTATAAATTGCTTATGCTTTTTGAAATCCTATTTTAAAAATGAATACTCAATTTATTATATATTTTTTGTATTTTTTTAACTCATTATATAAATAAGTATTAATTTTGGAATGTATATTTGCATCTTTATTTTATATAATTATTATTGGTTTTATTTAAAAATAACTTGGTTTTAAATTTTTTGAAATTATGATGTATTTTCGGAACACCAGGAACGACAATTACATTCCCGGGAATGGAAATACCTGGGAAATCAAGAAACCCTAGTCAAAATACATTTCCTTTACTCACCTGCGGGCTTCCCTTCAAAAATTTAGGATGATTCAGCAAAATATCCGACGTCAAAATCACAAATATCAAAGAAGATGGGATAAAAAAAATGTTCATCGACTACTGTTGGATGTTAACACGAGAAAGGCTCAAGATTGAATATAAAAAAGAACACCAAAAGAAGTTTCAAAGGAAAAAAAAAAGAATATGCATTTAAATAGAAACTTTGCTTCGTTTTGGTTTTTGCAGAGGTTAAAATTTATTTCAAACTTTCATGTACACTGACTTAATATTTGTTCCTCTTGGCCATCTGTTTTTATAGACATTACCTTGATAAAAGCTTATGAAAATAATATGTTGGTGATTTTTTCTAGAAACTTACTATAATTGGATATAAAAAGTTTAAACATTAAGGAAACTTCTTATTTTTTTCTCATCTAGATGCAATTCGTGAGATCTGGCACGAAAGTGGTTTTCATTCATTTACTGAAAAATCACACAATTTTCCTCATACATCTAACTAGATAAAAATTACTATCGCTGGATGATACATGCTAAATTGTTCGAAAGAATCTCTTTTCAAATGGAATTTTAGCAAAAACATCGATATCGAGTCTACAAAAAACCTCGATATGATTTTAAAAAAATGGTGTCCATTTTCAAAATCAGCACACCAAATTACATAAAAATCGCAGAAAACTTCTTTTGTATTTTTCAAAAGCTTTAATTTTGCAGGCCTGTGTAATCTGTCTATCTAATATATCTATCTGTATAATCAGCATTAATAATATATACTAAGTAGCTATAATTCTAAATAAACAAAGCTAAAACAGATGTAGAACCAGACAGTATAAACCCATTATCATTAGAAGATTAAAATTAACTGTACTTATGCTAATATTAAATAAAATTATCAAGGAAAAATATTACTAAATCTATTTATTTAATGTAGAAAAAGTATATACGAACATACATAAACTTCAATGGTCTAAACCAGAACGAGATCATAAAATTCCAACACATAAACATAACTGTTTAAAAGAGATTAAAAAAAAATTTTTATTGCGTATTACAGCACTTGGAAATGAAATTCTTATATTTTTGGTACTTTAAATTCAATTTGCATATTATAAAATAATTAAAATGGAGTATTTATTTATGTATCGAGATTTGGGAAGAAATTGAATAATGAATAAAGAGAAATTATTAAATAAATGCGATATTGATTTTTCTTAAAAATAGAAATACTTCAAAGAAAGCGGTTGTAAAAGACATATGGAAAAGTAATTTACGAAGTCAGGGAACTATTATTTGAGCAATTCAGCTTCTACAGTAGCCATATTGATCTTATTTCGTAAGGTGGTAAAATAAATATGGGCAATATTTATCGTAAGGTAAAAAGGGAGCATTAAAGTGGTAGACGTCTAAAGCTATAAAAGATGTTTCAAGATAATAGTTAAAACCGGACGAGAGAGAGAAAAAGAAAATAATACAATTATTCACTGAAGCAGAAGGAAATGCTGAAAAGAAGAATAAGTGGGAGAAATAAAGTGGGTTGGAATTTTTACAAACTATATTAAAAAGTCTATTTATTAAATTCAACTTGATGGTTAGGTGCTTTATCAATTTAAAATGTACATCAATCTGATATATACTATACTGTTCGAATTAATTGGGAAAAATGGGAAAAAAAACCCAATTTTTTCTAAAACCTTAACTTTTAGTCATTACATAGTAGGCTGAAAAATTTCTATATTAGAATGAAATATGTTCTCTTTTACCAGAAATGATCCCTTGAACACGTTTTGGCATTGACTCTGATGTGTAGCACACATTATTTTGACTTTATCATCGCGGAAATATGCTTGGAAATCAATTTTTATCATCTGTTCTGTTGTGCAACTCAACTTAGCTTAAAATTTTTTGAGAATACCCCATAACTTCTCAATAGGATTTAGGTCTGGTGAATTACCAGGTTAAGCTAGCCATTGAATTTTACTTTCCAGCATAAAAGTGGACTAATATCGAATAGTGACAATGAGCCTTCTTCACCCAATTAATATCCGCAAGAAATTTGGAATAATTTTACGAATATTTACTCCATGTTTTTCGCATTTGACGATTTATGTTTAACTTTTGAACACCAGTGTACAGTCAAAGTCAATCCATCAAACTATATCTAGGCAGATACAACCGATTTTAGCAGTTCGATGCATCACTGGTTATCACATACCAACTCAAGAAAAAAATATGTTTGTTCCAATTAATTCGAACAACATAGTGCATAGTGTTTTTCAGTTATTTTTAAGAAAACAAGGTGTCAAATAAAAAGAATTTGATGATTAATATTTTCCACAAAAAGATCATGCAATTATAGCAGGAAGATCTTATACAAGAGTCATCCAGTTAGTTATATAAAAAAACGTTTAGTTTTACAAAATAAACAGCACAATAATTATTAGAAAAATAATTCTGCTTCGAAGGGGTCGAATTTCCTTCTCTTCTCCGTTAATAATTACAAATTTATTGTAATTATTAACGAGCTTCAGAATTTCCATGCACTACTGTTTTTCAGCCAGTTCATTAAGTTTTGTATTCGCCGCATTTAAACAAAACTCGGTAGTCCTGACTTTGTATAAATATTATTACAATACATATATATATATATATACACACTGGTGTCCAAAAGTTAAGTATAAATCGTAAAATGAGAATCGTAAAATTATTCCAAATTTCTTGCGGATATTAATTGGGTGAAGAAGAAACATTGGGTTTATGCAAAAACTTTTCAGTCGGCTACGTCCTGCGCGAAACACCGGCGCATGCCGGAAAGCGGAAAAAACCGATTCACGCAGCATAGGCAGTTCATACAAGTTTCGTGCAACTGCTGTGCGAAGGAACGTTGTTAACCATCAAACAAGGTGAATGACGGCACAAAGACGCCAATTAGACATGTTTACGAAAAGAAGAATCGTTGGAATTCTGGAATCCTCACGTTCCCAAGCCGAAGTGTCTCGAATTCTGAATGTGGACCAGTCTGTGATCTCAAGACTTTGGCAGAGGTTTCAAAGAACGGGAGATGTTACCCGACAACGAGTATCAGGTCGACCAAGAGTCACAACCCCTCGCCAAGACCGATATCTGGTAATAAGTGCATGACGTCAGTGGGGCAGTACTGCCAGCGCACTGGGTTCGGCGCTCACAGTCGCCACAGGAATATGAGATTCAAGACAAATTGTTTTACAGGAGACTCAATCATCCTGGCCTGTATGCCAGAAGACCAGCAGTTTGCATTCCTCTCACGTCTGCGCTTAAACGCACTCGTTTGAACTGGAGTTTGAAACATCAACATTGGAGTGCGGGAGAGTGGGCCAATGTGATGTTTAGTGACGAGTACACACGTTTCCCACCATTCTGATTTACAGTTCCTTCATTATTCACATAATTATCAATTATGCTTAACTTTTGGACACCAGTGTATATTAGTGTACCCAGTTAAGGTATCCGACTACCCTAAAATTGTGGATTTTGCCAAAAATTTTACAATTTTTTATAGGCGATCTTATTAGCTTTATAAAAATACCAAGTTTATTATTTTTCCGTTTAGTCGATCAAAAACTACAAGTGTTTTAGTAAAAGCAGATGCCATTTCTGTAAGCAAGATGTCATACATTAAAACGCGTTTTACACGAAATGTGTTTTTTTTTTGTTTAAAAATGCTCAAACGGGGACAGCGATTGCTAAAAAAGTTTTGAAAATGATTAACTGAAATTTTTTGTGTATGTTCTTTATAATAGCAGAAGTGTTTTATCCTTCAGATTTATCAATCACTGTTTTAGTACAAAATTTACAGTCCCTTATGTTAATATAATCACTTTTATTTCATATAATAACTAAGAGAGTGCTCTAGTTTTTGTAAAAATTAAAATATCGCTTATCCTGAAGGTTTATTTTAAAAATGAATGACATATATATAGCAAAACATCAGAGTTGAAAAGTTGAAAATTTGTTCATAAACTTTTGGTATAGAATGGGCCGCGTTTATGTTACTTTTTGTCAATTTTTACCAATTTATTTTCATTTTAGTAATAATAATTTCTTTTTCTTTTTTTAATTTTAGCATATTTTTCTTAAAATGCACTAAAAAAAATCTAAAAACAACAAAAAATTCCCATATCACTATTTTTCGAAAAAAAAATTGTCGCAAGTAGTTCGATATCTTAAACGTTACAATTTTTTCCTGAATTGAGGAATAAGATGATAAGAGTTGTGTGGTAAATGTTTTGGAAGCGTTGAAAAGTTAGAGAATGTGCAGTGACTGATTACAGAAAAGTATGAAACGGGAATTCTGAATCTCGTGAACAGATACGAAAAATGTTTAAATGTTTAAATCCGGGTATGTAATAATTTCGGGTTTATTAATAAAAAGTAAAAAATAATTCTTATATTAAGAATTATTTTTTTAAAAACTTTTTAGCTCGATTCGTTATAAAAGCGTGTTTTTTAGCTTTTTAAAAATTCGCGTTGTCTTACTAGACGTCGTATTGCGCGAGAAAAACCGTTGTTATGAAATGACAGCTATTGGATAATTTGATCGATTTCATCAACTCCAAATTGTGAGAATCTTGAACAATAGGTGCAATATCAGAGAATTTGTTAAGCCCCAGGTCATAATTCTCCTGTAGCTCATTTCTAGAATTCTATTTCAGCAATACAATAACAGATTTCATGTTCCTCGAAAAGCACATGCCTTTGTCATTGAACGAGAAGTTCATCTTCTACAAAGCTTGCACAAGTTGCATACACGTCGCCTACTAATGATGTCTGCAATTAAATTCTTCTCGCTTTGCTATTACTAAACCTGCTCTCACACCGATTTTATCGGGAATGCGATTTCTTATCATGACATTTAGAATCTGCATGGCATGGTACCACTGCTTTTATGAGTTTTCCTTTCTGCCTCTGGTGGATGCACAAGATACTGATTTTTATCATTATCTTTATTTTACTGGTCTGTAAAATAATTTTTTTTATCAAACTACCATAAAAATACAAAGAATAAATTTTATTTATGTGGTTCTTTTATAGTCAAATAATAATATGATGTGGAAGCATGAGAAAGTTAGTGAGAGATTTTATAATTTAAATCCCCGACATGTAGACCCACATTTAAAATAAAAAAACATACATATATTTAAGTTTCAGAAAAAAAACAATGCCATCTTATTAATAATTAAAATAGTTTTGTTTAGTTATTATTTTTCACTAATGCTCAAAAACTAGAAAATCAATAAAAAAAAAAAAAGAAAAAGAAAATTTGTTTAACAATTTGGACTTTTTTCTCAATAAAGCCATTCAGGCTAATTTTCTCCTGAATAATTTTGATTTTAAAAATAATACATTTATTTTGAAAAAATAATATTAACCAAGGAGAAAGATTTATCTCTTTTTTTTAAAGATAAATCGCTGTTAGCATATTTTTTTAGTGAATTTAGCTAGAAACACTAATTTTTTAGCTGTGAAATAAATAATTACGAAGCATTTATTATTTTAAAATATGTTCTTTCAAGTATTCTTTCTGAAAAAGAAATGACCAAAAGTATAATTTATTATTATGAAGGACACTTAAGTTGAAATGCAGAGAAACATATTTCTTGCTCACTAGAGCTAAAATGTAACAAAGCACTTTATGAAAATATCAAATACATCTTTTAGTACAGGGTGTCCGGGCTTAAAGTATCCAAAAATAATGGTTTATTATTACGGCACTAACCATCAGAATGTAATAAACTGTCCATCCGGGGATTGGAAAACCTCCAAGATTTTTTGGGTCTAGCCCGATCGGCCGCACGTGCACGCATTATTCGACAATCGTAGACGATAAAATTTTTACACTGACCTTTTTGTAAGGATATGGGCGCCGTAGCAAAAGGAGCAGTGCGTACTTTGATTAACGGAATTTAAATTAGTCACGAGTGTACAGCGACGTGCTCGAATAGAATGAAATGTCGATCCTCTCACATCAAAATCTATCCACCAATGGGAAAGAACTTAAAAAGAGACGGGAGACGAGAGTCTCAAACTGGCAAGTATCCTTAAGTTTTCGTGATAGATGACATTGTTGATCTCGTGTACGGGATTCATTTTGTGTGAGTCCTGATAAGTTTTTTATGCAAACCAGTAACAACATTCCATTCCGTTCCAACACATCTCTGTACACGCGTGACTGGTTTAAATTCTATTAACCAAAGTATGCTCCGCATCTTTTGCTGTGGCGTCTACATCTTTATTAATGAAGTCAGAGTAAAAGTTTATCGTCTGCGATTGCCGAATAATGCACGCACGTGTGGCCAATCGGACTTGACCCAAAATATCTCGGAGGGGTTTCCAATCCATGGATGAACAGTTTATTACATTCTGATGGGTAGTTCCGTTATAATTAACCATTACTTTTGGATACTTTAAGCCCGGATATCCAGTATTATCCAAGGAAAAAGATTCATATGTTAACACACATATGTTTTTAGTGAATTTAGCTTGAAACTAATTTTTTAGTTGTGAAATAAATAATTATGAATCACTTATCAATTTAAAATGCGTTCTTTTAAAAAGAGAAGTGACCACAAATATAATTTAATCTCTGGAAATATATCTAATTTCTTGTTCACTAGAGCTAAACTATAACAAAGCCCTTTATGAAGATATCAAATACATCTTAAAGTATTTATGACACTTTTTTTCTTCAAAAACATATTCTTTAGGGGAAAAAATTAAAAATCCTTACCTGGTGAAGCATCGAACATTTTCTCTTAAGGTGAATTCTCTTTCAGCTCCTTGGCTATAGAAAGCCAGTGTCTTACGATCCATATTCTTTTTGGCATATTCTTCGAAGTCGTTCAGGCACAGAATCTTAGAGTCCATTTTTTTTTATCCCGATAAGTTTGTAGAAAGCTAATGTAGACAAAAAAAGTTAATGCACATTAATTATACATCACTTAACATTAATGAAATGAAAATTAAATGGTGTAATTAATGGAAAAAGTGCCGTGAGGAAACAACTTAAAACATCGATGTTACAACGTTCAGTAATAAAAGAAATCTACTGAAGAAATTCCACTTTAGATACATTAAGTGCTCAGAATAATATAATGACTTCGACAAGTTTGAAGTCATTATTTTACTTTAGCTTCATTAAGTTAAGATAATATATAACGAAACGCCGAAAACTAAAGCTAAGATAATTGCGAGTTCTCGACCTAGTTCGAAGTTTTCGAAAGTGTATAAATTAAAGTATATGACGGAGTGATAAAGATTGATTCCTTAAAATTGTGTTTATTTTAGAATTCTCCAAGGGAGGAATTAATGATTTTTTAAAATTATTATACTAGTTAAAGTGATTATTTTCTCGTACATCCTTTTTACTCATTAAATGTAATTTTGAAAATATTTGAATCTATCTTATAATGCCAAGAAGTGAATATTAATTATTTTAAAACTACACACTATTTCATTACTAAAATTGTTTTTGAGACTGACCTAATTTGACTTTTTCATGCTTTTAGAATATTAGAATAGTTAATTGCTTACAAGGGGTGCCATGAATCTATTCATTTTTTCTTGCTACGCTTTGAATTTTTTAAATTTATTATTTCTGATACAGTGATATTTTGTGTGAGCATGTTGAGTGAAAACTTAAGAAAAATTCGTTACCGTACACTTCCGAAGTTGTTTTAACCCTTTAACTCTCAAGTTATTTTGATGATTTTGGAACATAAATTATCAAATATTTTTATTGCAAAAATCAAACTGACAGATCCGCGATATTTTCACTAACAGTCCTCTTGGGGAATTTTTTTTCGGTCTTTAAAAATTATTTTATTAGAAAGCTTCCTCCGAAGAAGAGCATGCAAATTAAGACTGCCATATATAGTCTAGGCTTTCAAGTTAGAAGAGAGAGAGATGAGATAGACTGCTATAGGAGGAATGATTAATCAAATTGATTGCGAAGCGCGGATATTTAGTAATTAATAATTGTATTACTTAAAATGATGATCTGTCACTTGAGATTGAATTTAAATTAGATAGCTAAGAAGTCAGAGCTATTGCATTATAAGTAAGTGCATTTATATATTTGAAGTCTTCTCATATCTCGCATGCCTCGTTAATTGTCCTTATGTTTATTAATTGGGTGCATCTCTAGACCTAGTTATTAAGTTTTGTGTTGTGGTTGATATTGACAATAAATTGATACTAGTTTGAAATATGGCTAGTCATCCTTTCGACCCCCCCCCCCACTGAGGGAAGAGAGAGTGCTTTTCTCACAAACTGTTTAGTACAAAATAAAATATACTTAGTAGTTAAGAAACTGATATTTTGTATAACATGCTTAAAAATTTTGAAGGTTTTGTTGTAACAGTATACTCACTTGAAGTGGCTAACCATACAGTATGGAAGTGGAAAAGTTAATTTGTAGTGTAGCATTATTTTCTAAAAAGAAGTAAAAATAACTAAAAATTAATATTCATTAGTAGTTCAGTATTTCAATTTTATATGGTATAGCTGAAAACACTTTTCCAAGCACAAACCAACTTCACAATAATTGCACCAGCATTGTGTTTCCTTTCGTATCTTTTCATCCTTTTTGAACAACAAACTTCGTACTATCTTGTAGGTTCACGTTTTGCAGGAGTAGGAGGAATATGGGATATAAAATATCGTTCACTGAGACAAGCAGGGTTATCTACTGTAGGTGGTCTGTCAAGATTCTTCAGTCAAGAAGCTCCATCATCATATTTATGTAATAGCTCTTCTACAACTTGGATTCGAAATTCTAAAATTGTAATACGTTTCTCACAACTAGATTTTTACTGAGCAAAAATAAGTTCAGAGTACCTTGTCTAGTAAATGTAAAAATATTTTGTTATAATATTTTTTCTGGTGTTTTCGAATTGTTCGATGAAATGATATTTCCTGACCAGAACTATCTACAACACCTATAGTTAGATTATAGTCAAAAGCAATCTTTGGCTTAAGCATATCTTCATTTTTTTATTTTTGAGGTTGATAACGGAAGTATCATGATACTGCTAATCAAATATCTATAGAATAAAGTCTAAATTAACCTTTTCCGATGTTGATTCGGGTTTAGGTATCCAACTACCCTAAAATCATAATTTTTTTAAAAAAAATTGACAATTTTTTTTTTATGATTTCATTTTAATAGCTTTATAAAAATACCAAGTTTTTTATTTTTCTTTCACTAGAACAAAAACTACAAGTGTTTTTGTAAAAGCAGATGCCACAAGATGTCAAACTTTAAAATGCGTTTTACTCGAAATGTGTTTTTTCGAAAAGCTCAAACGGGGACAGCGATTGCTCAAAAAGTTTTGAAAATAACTTGCTGAAATTTTTTGTATATATTCTGTATAACAGTAGAAGTGTTTTAATCTTCAGATTTAGCAATCATTGTTTTATTACAAAATTTTCAATCGCTTACGTGAATATAATCCCTGTTTGTTTTAAGTAATTTCATATAATAATTAAGATAAAATGCTCTAGTTTTTGTAAAAATTTAAATATCTCTTATCCTGAAGATCATTTCAAAAGGAATAGCAAAGTAATACATAAAAATAGAAAAATTGAGAATTGGTTCATAAACTTTCTGTATAAAATAGTCTCGATTTATGTAATTTTTTGCAAATTTTTACCAATTTTTTCCCATTTTAGTAGTAATAATTCATATTTCTCTTCTTAATTTTAGCCTTTTTTTCTTAAAGTTTCTTTCTTTCTAATTAAATCTAAAAAGCATAAAAAAATCACCATACCTCCATTTTAAAAAAAAAAAAATTATCGCAAGTAGTTTAGATACCTTAATAAAGCGATGAAACTGAAATAAACTTCTCCCGATATGTATTCGGGTACAGCAATGAAATGCACTCAAAAAAGTACCCCGTATAAAACTCGGGCGTGACATTTTAGAGCACAAGTGCAGTGCCCGAGTGACGGTTTAAAGGTTAGTAGATTTTCATAATACGAATAATATTTTAAAAAATTCAATTTTTTGATTACTTAAAGAAATAATACAATATAATATAGTATACAGCCTTCGAATCAGGTTATATTCTAATTCTTTTTAAATGATTAAATGGTATTCCATTGATGTTGAGAGAATAAGCCTTTTTTTAAAAAATATTTTGGGCCCTAATTTGGAAACATCTGATATTTAGAAACTTAATTAATTAGTATTCCCGCATAGAGAAATAGTTCAGACTTAATTAATTATAAACTGTCTGGTGTAGTATATATATATATATATATATATATATATATATATATATAATATATATTAAATATTCCATAATTAATTAAAGTTTCAAAATAAGGAAACTATTTAGATTAATAGAGAAGAAGCTAATTAAATAATTAAAAATAATTCATTATCTCTGAGATATCATTCCTTGATTACTCGTAATATGCTTCTGTTGATGTAAACATGCAGAGGCTGATTGAAATTTGAATAATTGCTACTCAATAAATTGAAAAATAATCAAAATGCTTCGTGCGAATTAATTTTTTTGTGCCATAAAAGGATTTATTATCAAGGTACTACAAAGTTGAGAAAAAAGGGAATAAGTAATTCAGTTCCGTATAGCTCTTTTTATTGTAAATTTTTATTTATTTACACACATTTGAACGCATGCACGTGCGCATACAATAAAAAGCTTTTATATATGATAATATTAAAATACATTCAAGAAAATTGATACGTGTAAGATTTTAATTTCGCCATTGTGATTACTAATGAAGTACATGAAAAAAAA
>BMAO01024006.1:0-28789 GCA_019973975.1 Trichonephila clavata
AGGTGGGAAACGTGAAGATACAGCACGGCCAAGAGCATCCCAAAGATTTTTAATCGGATTAAGGTCAGGCGAATATTCTGGTCCCGCCATACGCGCAATCCCTTCACTCTCCAGGTAGTCATGACGATGTCAGCTCTATGGGGACGTGCGTTATCGTCCATTAAAACAAAAGTAGCACCAACTGCTGCAGCGTAAAATCTCACAATGGGTTCTAGGACTTCATCTCGATACCAGACAGCCATCACAGAACCCTGTTTAAAGATGTGCAGGTCGGTGCAGTATCCTAATGAAATCCCTGCCCACACCGTAATGCTTCCGCCTCGGAATGCGTGATATTCGGTGATGTTTTGGGGCTGATTGCGTGTTCCTTGTTTACGCCATATCCTTATACGCTTGTCATCTGGCTCCAGAGCAAACCTTGACTCATCAGTAAACATGACATTGCCCTAGTCAGACACAGTCCAATTCCCATGTTCCCGGCACCACTTTAATCGTGCCCCTCTTGATTGGACGGATAGAGGAACACAAACTCGAGGTACCCGGGCATACAGTCCATTCATATGTAATCTTCGGCGTACAGTAGCTGCAGATATAGCCTTATCAATGGACGCTGTAACCATAGATGTTACACGTGTGGAGGCCGTTCTGCGATTCCGCTTGGCTACAATAGCAATATATCGATCTTCCGCGGGGGTTGTAACCCTTGGGCGACCACCTACGGGCCTTCGGACAAACTGTCTGTGTGGTTTGGAATTGTTTCCATAAACGTGAAATTACAGAATTATGAACTCCGAAGAAAAGAGCAACATCTGTGATCGACTGTCCTGCTTCATTGCGCCCCACAGCACGCCAGCGCTCAGAACCTTCCATTCGTTTTCTGGGAGTCATAGAAACACGTATGTCTTGAAAACAAACTGTACGAAACTTTTAAACACCTTCTATCAGCACTTACAAATCAACATCTGTAACCCTTCATAAAGCTGGCTTCTTATAAGACTGCCCTTTTTGCATATTTCTAGACATGAAAGCACGATTGGCTGTTACCTAACATATTTACATACTTCAATATACCTCTTCAGTGAATTGCATCCTCTTCAATTCTGATTGGCTTCCGGAAATTAGCATTTTTCTCTCCGTGCTTAACTTTTGGAAGTGAGTGTATTTTTTTGGAAAAGTTAATGAATTTAATATCTATATTTTTAAGCAATCCCTTATTTTAAGTAATGGATTTTCAGCAATGGAATGTAAGCCATTAATTTAAGTAATGGAATGACGATTTATGTAATTCCTAATTTTATGTAGTGAAAATCTTTCATTTACCTTTTAAAGTGAACTTATATATTAAGGAAACTTGTAGTGGCATTTTTTTGTACCTTACATTTTTTTGGTAAAGAATTTTAACAAAATTAAACCAATCTGAGCATAACGGTCAGGAATAGCACATAAATATATGTCGTATATTAGTCTTTTAATACTATTTATATAATCAGTGTAATGAAATAGAATCATAGAATTCAAGATATTAGTTAATCCACGGGTACGAAAATTTTCATTAACAATCATTCACAATATGTAATTAAAAAATATTTTGCAATAAATTATATCAATTAGACTAAGATTCCGTGCATACATTTATCTGTACTTTGAATAAGACATAATATTAATGAAAATGTGGTGAATACAATAAAATACGTAAATTTGATAGTCAAATTGAGAATTATGTACCCTTACGATGCACGGCGTTTGGGGAATTTTAAGACATTTTTCTACCGCCAGAAATTTAAACACGTTGAAAGGAAACATGAAAAACATAAAGAATTATTCTAATATCAATAAGAAGGGGGTTTACTGTAGGATATCTTCTGAAGAAAATTTCTGACTTTAATTATATCTTAATTATTTTTATGCATTCTTCGCAGATGCCCTCAAAAATGGATTGGTGTATTTATCATAACTTAAATAAAGACAAATCAAAACGTTTATAAAACTAGAATAATTTTATTAGCCTTTTCATAAATTGTTATTTCACATTATATATAAAAATTATATATAATTTACAATTTAATTCATTGTGTTAATAAAGTGAAAGTAAAGTACCTTTACGCTTGCTCGGAAGAAGAAAAAGAAAAAATGACACACACACACACACACACACACACACACAACACACACACACACACACACACACACACACACACACACACACACACACACACACACACACACACACACACACACACACACACACACACACACACACACACACACACACACACACAACCTTAAAAATGTGTATAAAATCCTACATTAAAAAATTTAATCCCAAGAGTTTTTAATTGCTTGCACACATTTCTCAAAGGAAATATTTATTCGCAAATGAATAATTTGCACAAGAAATGTTTTCTATTTTATTAAGTAATTAGAAACATTTTTTAGTTATTTTTTATTTCTCTTAGCAAAATATTTCATTTGTTGACAGCAGCTTAGAATCTTGTAACTCATTTTAACCTTCGAAGAAAAAAATTCTTTTTTTATTCAGAAAGATTCTTTTTCATAAGGTCTAATAAAATAATTAAATAACTTATCCCAAATCTCAGTTGATGATTTTACTAAAGAAAGGGTTGTTTCTAACTCTCAAAATTTCGTCTTACATGACGAGTTGTTCAAGTATGAAAATATATATTTTTTTAGTTTTTCCATTTAAAATAATATATTGTTCCGAAATGTGTGTTGGTAGTTTTAATTTTTTGTTTTACAGTAACAAAAAAAAAAGCAATTACTTTATTTCAATCCGGTGAAATTTTGTTCCGCAGATAAAGTTTAATATGTAGGACAAGGAAGAAAGTTGAATTTTTGAAATTTAAACACGGTTATATTTCCAAATAGGTTATAATGAAATAAATTTGTAAATTATTCATAAAATCGTACTTTCGTAATTTTTGCAGATTTTAATTATGACATTTATAATTCCTAAGGCCACATATACATACTTGTTTTTTACCTCTTGGAACGAAATCAGCTACAATCATTATTAATTTTTTAAAAAGGATTTCCTAACTCACTCAAATTTTCATGATTGGCTTACATGGCTATGAGAAAATTGTGATACTGACTGTATACATATATTATCCCAAGTTAAGTTGTAAAATTAAAAGAATATCATTTTTCTAAACTCGAAAGACTTGTTTAGCAAAATATTATGTTTACATGTGAGGGATCTATTTTTTTCTTTCTTTTCCAATATACATATTACTAAAACGTCTTCTTACCAAACTTAATTTCAACCACAAAGAAAAATGGTGTTTATTTAGATTATGTTAGACTTGTAACTTTTTCAAGAAAAAGAAAATAAAAGGTAAAGGCAAATTAGGTAATGTCCAAATATGAAATATGATTAACGTTTCAATACATTTTAATTTTTCAGATTTGCATCGAAATGAAATGACAGGATTTTAATAGAAATGTTGAATGAAACACCGATGAAGTAATTAATATATGTAATGATAATGCATATAGAAATTGTTAAACTGCTGCTGAGGTATAAGAAAATCATGATAATGAAAAAATTACATTTATCTCTAGAAAACAAAATTTGGGTACACAGTTGCCTCAAAAATATAAATAGAAAGATGAATCGTAGACGAAAAATGTAACTCAGGGAATATTTGTTATTTAGCTGTGAGATGGCAATCACAAGTTCAGCGGGACGTTATTAAATTTTTGTTTACATATAACATGTGAAGGGAATTGAAATTCTTCATCGAATACCAGCAATGAACTAGAAAACGTAGATCAAGCAGAGCGAATTGATTGCCTTATTTCAGAATGTGCTTCCTTCAAAAAGAACAAGTGCCCGTAATCAATGCGAAAAACCATTTCGCGTGTGGAGGACTTGTGAAAAAATAATGATGCATGTATGTGCAATGCATAAATATTTGCAAGTGCAAGGTAAACTGCTGCGAACATTAGCGTAAGATCTATGCCCAAGGTCATGCGCAGAGAACATGGAAATTGGGAATTAGACGGCTTAGTGGGAAAATATATCGAAATACTTACACCGAGTGGAAAAACTATCGTATGGTGTTAAGGGGTGTTCAAAATCGAAAGTTAGAAACAACTCGTTTCAGATCAAAAGCAAAGTTTGCTATTTGTGGAAGTTATCGACCTCGCTGAGAATGAAGTATGACTTTCTTCCAAAACTACAACAAACAAATTTACCCTTTTTGCCTTTACTACAACTGTTTAGGGCTATTGACGCAATTGATGAGGCTAAGTTAGTCAACATTTTGCCGCGGGCTTTAAAATACACATTTTAAAATAATAAATTTACATGAAATTTATACACATGACAATTTCAACAATATTACCCCGTTACTTATTTTTAATTTAAACACTTATCTGCATAAGCTTGAATAATCTTTTCAATGATAAAAAGAGTTATTGCAGAAGCATCTTTCTTTGGCCATACAAAAACATTAGTTTTTAAATTAGCTTAATCAAATTGCCATATGCAACGAGCTTGCTTGTTTTTTCCCTTGATTTTCATATATTTCATATAATTTTAGAAATTTTTCTTTATATATCAAGTTTATTAATATTAACAGAACATAGACTTGGCTCAAGACTTTTATAATAACTCGGACCAAGTGCAAGAATTTCAAATTTTTCGATTTGAGCTGAAAAGACAAAAACAAGTCTTGAATTCAGAATTCCCTCAGTTTGAACATTTATTGTAAAGAATTAGTCTAGTGTTAAAGCTTATTTATCATTAATTCTTTTTACACAAGATTTCATAAACTTGACTCCAGATTCTCCAACTCCTATAAAGTTTGGAGATTTGCCCAATATAAATTTCCAATATATCTTTCGATGAATAGAAAACTAGCCACTTTTCCATCTGGTTCATAACAAGATTAAACAACTTTAAAAATTCATTTGATGCTTTGATGGAATTTATGAGCTTTTCTGAAATTGTATTAGCACAGCATTTCTCAAACTGTGGGGCAAGCCCTCCTAGGGGCCGTGATATCTTTACGAGGGGGGTGCGAGCATATAAAAAAATCGAACTCAAATGATTATTTAAAAACAGTTTAATTTACTGAAAATAAACAACCGAAATACATTCCCACAACAAGAAATAAAATGCACATTTACACTGATATAATACATTTATAAATGTATCAGTACTGCACAATGTATTTTATAATTAGTTTAACAATACCAAATTAAGAACAAGTTTATAAGAATTAGCAATGACCCCAGGGGTTTGTCATACATAAATTATTTCCAAAATTAACACTTATCTTGATAATTTGTACGGTCTATAATAAATCTCTTAACTGCTGATTAGAAATTACGCGATTCGCTCTCCAATGTCACCGTTTTCCACAAAATTGCGCATATGTGGTGTATGGGACGAGGAGAAGAAAAGGAATAAAATAAGCAAATCCTCTGAAATTATTGAATCCTTCGCAAAGACTGTTAAGGCTCTTTTATTGCATTCCATAGACTTCGGACTAAATTTATGGACATTAGTGAACAGAAAGACGTACTATATATACGTCCTAGCTGTTCTAGATGTTTATATACGCCGGTGGCACTAAGAGGTTCAAGTCGTATTTTAGCTTTAGCATCAAGTTATAGTATTATTGAATTCAATTCATTGTTATTGTATGGAGTTGGGGGGGGCATGAAAAGTTTAGCTGAATATTGGGTCGCCAATAATGAGAGTTTGAGAAGCACTGTATCAGTACATGTATCACGATGAGAGAGAACACTTGATGAATGTATCTGAATACAATTCAATCACACTTTCTAATAGAATCGCAAGAGTTGTGAGACACTCAAAAACACTAGTTGTGAAACACCTAAAAACACGAGATGTGAGACACCCAACCACAAACATTTCGTTTAGAATTCCCCTTTATATTGATTTTTAAGTATAACGAAAAATGTTCACAATAATCTGGTAAAAAAGAAATGTATGTGTGTGGTGCATAAATACTTCACCAGTCATTTTTTGTCTTTGACCCTTAAGGTATACGACTACTTACGACAACTTTTTTTTAAAAAAAATGGAGGTATGTGGATTTTTTTACTGTTTTAGATTTTTTTAGCACATTTTAAGAAAAAATATGCTAAAATTAAGAAGAGAAAAAGAAATTATTATTACTAAAAGGGAAAAAATGTGTAAAAATTAACAAAAAAAAAATAGCATAAACGCGACCCATTCTGTACCAAATGTTTATAAACAAATTTTCAATTTTTTTAATTCTGATATGTTGCTACGTTATTTATTTTTAAAATGAACTTCAGGAAAAGAGATATTTTAATTTTTACAAAAACTAGAGCATTTTATATTAGTTATTATGTGAAATTGCTTAATTATGTTAACAGAAGGGATTATATTAACATATTGTTTAATTATATTATATATATTTATATATAGTCAAAATTTCTCTACAAGAGAGAGATGAATAAACATGATCAAAACTGAAAAGAATTGAAATTGCAAGATAACCAGACAATAGATTTTAAGAGGATATATGAAAAATTAAAATAATAGAGTTAAATAAAAAATATAAAAATATGGATCCTACAGTATTATAAACATTGCTGACTTAAAGACAGCTTATATATATAAAATAATTTAAATAAAAGTGTGGTTGGATATGTTTTGTGGCTTGCCAACCTTCCCCCTTTCTGTTAATAATACTGAGCAAAAACCTATTGAAAATAATGGATAGAAAATCTAAATCCATTATGAGAAAAAGGTAACTTACCTAAAAATTGCATTCAAAAATAAAGAGCCCGCGCTAAATCTGAGTACAATAAACAAGTTATTGTCCGATTTTGGACCCAAATGCAGATTCAAAGCATAGGAATAGCTGAATAGTAGCACTTAGCAAATATATATATATTATATATATATATATATATGTATGAAAATATTTAGCCGTTAGCAGAAAATAGAAGAATCATTTTATGAATGGTTTGATCAAAATGTTAAAGTGAATACAATGTACTTTTTTAAACGTATTTAGAAACCAATGAGAAAGTAGCTTTCATTACTTTTTTTTATCTGAGAAAGAGAAATCAGTGTTGCAGATAAAAATAAATGCCATATTTGATGAGACTGAAAAAAATAATAAAAAGAATGAACGAATGTTGAGTATTTATTTTTAATCTTACTCTTTTAAGGAATATATTTTCTCTTCGACGAACTATGAAAGTTACTTCGTAACAACAAATATTTATCGGAGCGTAAATTGAATTCTCAGTAGAAAATCGATTACCGCATTTGAAGGAAGGTTTTGAAAACATTCGAAGTAGTATTTGTCGATAGAAACATTAGTGTAAATAAATAAATATTTGCTTTAAGCTAGATTATTAAATTTATTGAACATACTTATATGTTTTAAGAAAATACTTATTTTTAGAGAGAGTAGTACTTTTAATTAAATTACAGTTTAGAAGTATTGTTAGAAACAAAATGCTGCAGAGATTTAAAATATATAAAGAACTGTTTTATAATTAGTACTCTCTCTGTAAGAAAATGGAACCAACGAGTTACAGAGTAATTTCGGAAAATGTCACAAGGGCTGAAGTAATTTTATATATGTGTGTAAAATAACCAAAGAAGTATTAAAAAAATAACAGTAACTTTCATTTCTTATATTCTGATTTCCTAGAAAAAAATATTTTTTGAATATTAAAACTTTACGCTTCTGGGAATTAAAATTGTAACATCATGAAGGAAAGCAAATTACAATAATTATTTATTGTACGTATACAACAAAGAAGGAAGAAAACATTAATACATTTGTAGACAATTTGAGGATTTTAAGACCTCAAATTTTTAAATTTAATGGATCTGAAATTAGTACACAAAGCTGCTATTTCTGACAGCTAAAACGGCTTTCGATTAGGCATTGAGTTTAACTGGGCTTGAATAACAGATACGGGCAAGTTATTCCATGGTGTTCAAATCTATGCTACAATTTATCAAAGGTAGCAGTGGAATATCGGTGGGGTTTACTTTCTGAAAAATTCACGAAAATATGTTTGCAATAAAGGGAAGATCTAGAGAATGTGTTGACCACAGCAACAATTACAAACACTGTTTCAATACAAGTCAGAACACAATAGAAAACCAGCGATCTTGAGTTATCTTGCTAAAAGAGGATAATTTAAGAAGCTTTGAAGGTAGAACACAGCTACTAGTCTTCGGATTTAAGATATGTAAAAACAACTCAAACACAGTAAGGGTTCATTTCGTGAGCCTAATGGCTACTCCTACCATCTCATCATGTTCAAGTCCCGTAGGATGATATCAAATTTATCAAGACCACGGGCATTCTCCTCAGTGCATCAAGCCACGGTTAGTTCGATCATGATGCTGTACGAAGAACCAAGACTCTTCTTAAAAGACGACGTAGTTTACTCCTTTATCTTATTGCATTGCTGTCACCTTACATCTCTTTGCTACAGTGTCAGGAAAAGTCTCAATAATGACCACTGAGCAGATAATCAGTGCTGTTCTAGATGTCATCACACAATCTATGTGGATGTTTGTCAAGCTGCAAACCAGCCCATTTCCTGATTCAAGATCCATGGCTGTACGAGTAAACAACTTTGATACTTGCAACATCCCTTCTTAATGGTGTTGAAAATTAAATGGCCGAGCACCAGGTATTAACAGAATATGTAAAGATTAAATAAAAATAAAAGATTAATCCCTCAAATTACGTATTTGCTTCTCAAATTTTTTATAGAAGAGACATGGTATATAAAACAAACAGCTTGCTTTTTTAATGCGCACTGGCGAGATAGTCACGAAACTAAGTGGGAAAAATTTGAAATTCCGTGTACAAGCCTGAGTTTAGATAAAACTTACAGCAAAACATTTTTCGAAAAATTCAATGGTAAAAAAAAAAAATCATACTTATACTGTAAAATTTAGCGCAGAGCATGGTTAATAAACAGATTTCTTTAAATACATAATTTGTACTTATTTCCATATATTTGTTTGATTGCTTAAAAACGTCGCCCTCAGAAACGACATTAGAGTAACTGGCAGCGGTACTGATTACGTAGATTCAGTGGTTATATATAGAATCTTTGTTTATCAGTGGAAAGGTTACAGGACAACCGTGCTTCCAATGTCATAGAATTGTGGACTGCAACTCTGCCTCAGGAAGCCTTTAGTAAACAGTATACCTTCAAACTGAGGTACCAGAAGCAACGGATAGTCTATTTACAAATTCAATAGCGGTATTTGGACCAGTTGGCCACAGAGGCTACTTGTAAGATATGAATCTTTCGATGTCAATGTCATTGTCCTACTTAAAGCATTTAGCTTAGGAAAGAACTGTTTCCACCTGGAACACCGAATTCTTGGCCTTACCTAAAGCGTTGTGGACTAAAAAGTGTTTTCCGACCATTTATAAACGGCTAAAATGTGAGAAATTTGTTACTGATTTTAATTTATCCCAGATTCTAACAAGACATAGAAATTTTAGGAGCTATTTGTCTAGGTTTAATTTAATTGGTAGATATATTTGTTATATATATATTATATTATATTATATCATATTGTGGTCAGGTTGCTGAAACTGCGAAACATGTATTGTGGTATTATAACCTATATTTTTGTAAAAAAGAAAATTTTAAAAAGGAGTTGAAACGTTTAGGTATTTCCTGGCCCCTTGTTTTGTCTTTGTTGATCAATTGTACTGAAAGCCTTAATGTCTTAAGAAAATATGTTTACTCTGTATAGATTTTTAAACTTTTATTGGTACCTCTCTTTATTTTTATTTTTGTATTTCTTCCTGTTTTTATTTTATATTTCTATCTTATATAAATGTATTTTTAAATTAATTTTAATTTATATAATTGTGCACCACTTTCATCTGTGATTCTCATGTTATGCAATGTAGAGCATGAAGAGTTTTACAAATAAATTAGTTTAAAAAAATAGCGGCAATCTCCCCCTATTGCGCCAGGAGCTTACTATTGTGAAAATCTTAGACTATGGTCATTGCCTTAGTTTGTAAATCTTTTATGATCTCAATAAAAAATTTTAGAATCTGTCGATCTCCGGAACTGATTTCGTTACCTCAAAAACATATTTTGGGACATAATGAACTGTCTTGCTACATCCTCTTGAGATTGCCCTGCCTCCTATCTCTCAGCTGTTCTCCCTCGTAATCCATCGTCCAAACATTGTTTGCTAACGTTTTATAAATAATCAAGAGAATTCAAAAACATAAGTGAAACATAATTGCTCATAGTATTTGAAGAGAAGTACCCGTTTTTTTATATAACTTCCAAAAAATAAGCGAGGAAAATCGAATTTGTTTGAATAAGCAAGAAAATCATCTGTGTTACGTTTGATGAATTTTCTTTAAAACGGTTAGCTTTTGAAAAACCCACCAAAATGTGTTTGTTCCTTTATTTTTACGCATCATTTTATATTAAAACAATTGTAACTTCGGAGCACTATTAACCAAAGTGTACAAAACAAGATTACTCCTAAATACAGAATAAATATGAACTTTAGGAAATGATCGATGTATTCTTTGTTTTAAATGAATGTCAATGAAATCAAATAATTAACTTATTGCTTAAAACTTTCTTTTCTCTAAGTGGAAATAATATAATATCTTATATTTTGTATTTTCTGTAAAAAGAAGTAAATAACTTTTTTACTTTCATCCTCGCACTACGTTTATATACATTATTAAATTTTACATTGTAAAAATATAATTTACAGAATTTTATTTCATGTATATCCTTTTTAGTTGTGGTCATAAACTCAGAAAAATATTTTTTCTGTCACTAATGCTTTTATTTTAAACAGAAGGCTGTATGTAAAAATTTAGTTGAACAAATTTTAATGTAATAAGGCAAACTTAAATATTAGTTTAAAAACTTTAGAAATGCTTCTTCTGTCGTTCACGTTTAATTCATTTAGAAATCTTTATACTCATTAATTTACGACAAAATTTAAAAAAAAATCTCTCTCTCTCTCTCACACACACTCACTTACTCACTTCTTTTTAAAATTATAAAAGTATACATAAGAGTTCATTTTAATAATTTTTCAATTATTTATACGAAATGTCTTCAATTTTTTTTCTAAAGGTCATATTACATAAATTTCACTATTCAGATAACGAAAATTTAAAGAAAATAGTTGAACTTTAATGCAATTTTCAAGCTTTGTGTTAAAATCTTTTTGAAAATATTCAAACATGATTAATTACTAGAAAATTATAAAATCAAACTTTAAGCCTTCTTGAATTTAACGTTAGGACGATCCTTTAATTCTGAGGTTATGTGAGAAATTTTACCATACTCAACTGATCTCAACTTAAGGATTTCATCATATGTATACACCCCATAAGTATCCTTCTGTCTTAATAAAATACAAAGCTCACATGAATATGTGGAGATTTTGAAAATAAAACCACAAAGTATTCAAAAATAAAGTGGTTGTTATTCAGATGTTTGAAAGAGATAAGCGGCGAATATTCATTTGTTTCATATAAGTAGCAGGGGAAATGCTTTAAACTGTCTGAGAAGCGAACGGTTTATTTGCAATTGAATAACACCTTCCCCCAGCATCTTTATTCAAATATTATTCTCAAGCAGTTTTAAATTAAAATGAAGCAGTTCAAGACATTTACATACAGTAGTCCATTACTTTTAGTCTGTTTATCTGATAAACATGTAAGGGGACCGTGGACTTTATAAAACATAAATGAAGAGGATTAATAAAAATAAATAGAACTTTGCTATGTTTACCTCAACAATATTTTTATTCTAAAGCTTATATAACAAATTTGATTAAAATTTGAAAAATCTGATTTCATCAAGGTTTTATTTTATGTTTTGATATAAAAAAGAGAACATGTTTAATTCACATGCGCTGTATAAGAAAAGAAAAAAAGAAACGAGTCTTACAGTAGTCGCATATGATGTGTAACATCTGACTTGTTATCATGGTAAATACGCAATAGTGACTTTAATCCTGAAAGAAATGAATCGGTTATGACTAGAAATAATTTTCTATCGAATAATTATATCTTTAATGAAAATTTTATAAAATTAACACAAGGAGTAATGCAGTTTTTTATCAAAAATATTTATTATTGTTCAATTTGGGGAAGAGCGGAAACAATAGATTTATGAAAACTAAAGTATGACACATATACTTGTGATTTCAAAGTATTTAAAAATCGTTGAAAAACGGCGTCAATAACAGTACCACTGTTAGTTGTCGAAAGATTTCGATTAGTGTTCATTTCGAGCTTGAGTTCATCTTTCAGAAAAGCTATGAGCGGCTCAGCTTCTGACAAACTGAAGTTAACGTTAAAATCACCACTCAAAATCATGGGAAGCGAGTGATAGTTTTTAATACGCTTTTATAAGTTTCACTTGCATGTAACGGAATCTTGGAACTCGATTTTTACCAACTTTAAAAGGTCAAATTAATTCGAAATTTTGCACACTTGTCAAGGACCGATGACAATACAATAATTTCATAATTTTATTCCATTGTCCTTTTCAGGATTGTCAGGAATAAGGATAATCAGATTTGGCGACAATTCCATAAACCACTTCTAGATTTGGCAACTTATTGCATGTATCATTTTTAAATTTAGCGACTAATTCCATATACCATTTTGAGTTTGGCAAATAATTTCAACATCATTTTCAGATTTGGCGACTAAAAGAATAAGGTGTAAGCCTAAAGGGAGTGTTTTAAATTTAAAGCTAATTTCATGCAAGTATAAAATACACTTGCGTTAAAAGAAATAAAACAAATACAAAAAGTGTTCTGCATCTGAGAAAATAGAGGGTGGGCGTGTTAGCAATTTCCTACCATAGTATAAACATTTTTATGAAAATGAAAATAAAAAAAAAAGGCTCGTGCATGTGAAAAAAATAATTTACGTTCTAACCGCTAAATATTTTTTATTTTTATAAAGCAATGCGTTCAAAAGTGATGATACGAATGAACATTATAGCAATACGTTTAAAAGTTGAAAAAACGATTAACACTTAATATTACCATGTTTTATTAACTCGCTTTCTTTAATGTCTCTCCGGGTGGAATTTTGTAAAAGATTTTAAATTGTATGACTTTCCGATGAGCTAGAGACTTGAAATTTGGACCATAGCTCAGAAGTGGATGACAATGCATGAAAATGTGAAAAAAGAAAAGGAGGAATTTAATAATTTTTATTCCGTTATAAAAACATGGTACATTAAAATTTTTTTTAATTCGAACTTTTTCTTCTTAACACTTATTTGTTTGACCTGTTCAAAAGAGACGGAATTTAATATAACGATACGGGACTAATCTGAGAGAAACGGAGAGAATAAATACACTTCAGACCCGTTAATTAATATCCATTGTAGAGCAAGACTAAATCCACAGCCACGTAATTCCAGCTTCAATATCAAACTCAAGGATAAATTCAACTATGAATAATTGATAGTTTAAAAAACTAAAAAATACGCTTTTATTGTAGCTTGAACTAAAAAATGAAAAATAAATTATGGTTTAAAAAAAACTAAAAAACACGCTTTTATACTGAATCGAACTAAAAAATAAGAAAATAATTCTTAATACAAGAATAAATGATTAACGAGAAAATTAATGTCATTGAGGTAAAAGCGTGGGGTGTTCTATAAATGTATCAATTGTTATAATATCTATAACTTCTCTATTCAGAGCTAGGGTAAAAATAAAGTAAAGAGCACCCCACGTAGCGTAGAGACGAGGGTAGCGAAGAGACACCTTCAAGCGTATGCTTAAAAATTAGAAATATTAGAGAAAATCAAAAATATCCGTTTACTTAATTAGTTTTTTTTAATCGAGAAATCTTTTTTAATCACAATTAAAAATATTATATTGACAGCGACAGGAATTAACCTCAAAGTATGAGAATGATAAGCACTTAAATATTTATTCAAATAAATCTATATTACTTACTTTTATTTTTTTTAAGAATGATGAGCTTTGTCAGATGTTTAACAAGAAATATAATTGTTAACATATAGTTTACACACATATAAATTTATCCTCAGATTTCACACACAATGACCCCTGAGACTTTAAGATTTGAGCATAAAAATAACAAATTTATTCTGAATGAAGTCTAGTAAGACTTGCTGGTATGTGCGGTAGGCGGGCGTTTTAATTGCTACTACAGTTGGACCCCGAGAAAGAGGCTAGCGAAGAGACACCCAAGGCGCTGAATTGGTCAAATCAAACAGCGCGCGCTTCCCCGACTTCCTGTTACGCATTTCCGTGCCTTTTCACGAAATCACTCCAACAAATATCCAGCAACCAAGAGTAAAGATGTTACACATAAAAAAAGACATTTAAATTATATCTTACAAATAATTCAATATTATTACGAACGATTAATTCGAAAAAGAACATCCTACCTCATAAAGCTATAATTTATATCCATTACATTCAATATATAGGGTGGTTCCGAATTCATAGTACAAACTTTAAGGGTAGATACAGGACATTGTAGCAATCATTTACTGTATAGGAATATATGGGCACAAGTGACGCGGCGAGGCGCAAACAAGGGAAATGAAAGGAAAGAGAAATGGAGTTATCAGCTGGTTGCTTTACTAGTAGGGAGCAGTGGATGTCTATCTGCCGTTCAACAGGATGCATCTCAGTAGGGGACAGCACCATTCGCAACTGTACGCAGTCCAAGCCTGGAAGAAAGCTTTTCGAACGTAGTAGCAGACAGACCTCAGTAAAGTGCTCATCACGTAAATTTGCGTCATCAGACCATTTGAAGAGTGTTAAACGAAAGTCGCTTACTACGCTTCCAATTTCAGCGAGTACAAGCTTTAAATTCTGTAGACTATCTTCTCCGACTGCCAGTGGGTGGTACAGAAATGTGGCTGCAGTTGGACTTCATAGCTCATGTAGGGTGAACAGTTATGAGCATTTATTGTAAACATTGCGCTTGTCAACGACGCTTTCAATAAACACTTTGTCTTGTCCTTTCGTCTCTTATTTTTGTGAGTTTGTGCCTCACCTATACAAAATATCCTGTATCTACCTTTAAAGTCTGTGCCATGAATTCGGGACCACCCTGTATCATAAATAATACATTCTGAGGAAGTTGAAAAATAATAGTATTTATTAATTTTTCCGATATTATAAGAATTGAGCATATAAATTTCAACCAGTGGGCATAGAGAATTGTAAAGAATCTATTAAAAAAGCTTAAAAAATATTAGTAAAATTAAGGAGAGGGAAATTTGAGTTTAAGAAGAAAAAAGACCTTCATAGAGTTTTAACTACTTGTTAGTACAATCTACATTTTGTTGGCATTTTGAATTATGCAGCTAAATAATTCTCGTGTCAAGTATATATATCGATGGGCTATTTAGATTGACAGTCCCATTTTGCGAATCGTTATCCAATTGAAAGATTTAAAAGGATTGATTTTTAGGCGTGAAGATAATTCTGTTGTATGGATACCCTTTGGTTTGAGGTTTCACTTGGGAAACACTAAATTCCAATTTTAAGTGCATGTAATTACTGAAAGTATTCGTTGTAGTACCTATTAACAAGGCAAATGGAAGTAATGTCCTGTCCGCATTTGATTCCACGCTAGGACAAACAATTTGGTAAACTTTTGATATCAAGGCATTGTAAGCAGTAACAACTTTCACATTTTAACTAGTAACATACATGAATGAGTATGTTAAATTTTATGTAACTTTTAATATTAAGAATACAAGTAATTGACAAGCAATATTTTTAACACGCTTTTATAAACTTCACTTGCATGTAACGGAATCTTGGAACTCGATTTTCACCCACTTAAAAAGTTCAGATTAATTCGAAATTTTGCACACTTGTCAAGGACCGATGACAATACAATAATTTCATAATTTTGTTCCATTGTTCTCAGTAGGATCATCAGGAATCACGATAATCAGAATTGGCGACAATTACATATACCACTTCCAGATTTGGCAACTTATTGCACATACAATTTTCAGATTTGGCGACTAATTCGATATACCATTTTAAGATTTGGCGACTAATTCCATATATCATTTCCAGATTTGGCAAATAATTCCAGATTTAGCAACTAAAAGAAAAAGGTGTAACCCTACAGCGAGTGTTTTTAACTAATACACTTGTGGTTTATAAAAATGAAACAAAAAAAAGTGTTCTGTATGTGAAAAAGTGGAGAGTGGGTTTGTGTTATCAATTTCTAACCATAATATAAACATTTTTCTGAAAATGAAAATAAAAAAAGGCTCGTGCATGTGAAAAAAAATAATTTATGTTCTAACTGCTAAATATTTTTTTGTTTTTATAAAGCAATAAGTTTAGAAGTGATGATACGAATTAACACTATAGCAATACGTTTAAAAGGTGAGAATACGATTGACATTTAATATTACCATGTTTTTATTAACTCTCTTTCTTTTATGTCTGCCCGGGTGGAATTTTGTAATTGATTTTAAAGTGTGTGACTTTCCGAGGAGCTAGAGACTTGAAATTTGTACCATATCTCAGAAATGGATGACAATGCATGAAAATGTGAAAAAAGAAGGGGAAAAAACGAAAAGGAGGAATTTTTTATTCTTTTTTTAGTCTGTTATAAAAACATGGTACATTCAATTTTTTTAAAATTCGAACCTTTTTTCTTCTTACCACACATTTTATTTGTTTGACCTGTTCTTTTGAGACGGAAACTAATATAAAGATACGGGACTCATCCGAGACCCCGTAAACAGAGAGAATAAATACACTTCAGACCCTTTAATTAAAATCTATTGAAGAGCAAGACTTATTCCAGCAGCTACATAATTCTGACTCCAAATATCAAATTCCAGGATAAATTCAACAGTGAATAAATGACAGTTTAAAAAACTAAAAAACACGCTTTTATTGTAAATCGAACTAAAAATGAAAAATAAATTATAGTTAAAAAAAAAACAACTAAAGAACACGCTTTTATACTGAATCAAACTAAAAAGTATAAAAAAATAATTCTTAATATAAGAATAAAATGATGAATGAGAAATTTAATGTCATTGGGGTAAAAGCGGGGGGTGAAATTTCGGAATTGAAAGAAGTTAGAAACTATAACAATTGATAAATTTATAGAACACCCACGCTTTTACCCCCAATGACATTAATTTTCTCGTTCATCATTTTATTCTTATATTAAGAATTATTTTTTTACTTTTTAGTTTGATTCAGTATAAAAGCGTGTTCTTTAGTTTTTTTAAATTATAATTTATTATAACCTTTTTATTTCAACTGTTTCGCCTTGTCAAATGATATAATATAACAGTGTATACTATTATTTAATATATTTAATTCATTTTCAAAAATAAAGTATTGTGCTGTTTTATTTGAAGTTTAATCTTTATTATCTATGAGGAAAAAAAACATTTTAAAGTTTTCTTCCTTCGTGGAAGTATTTCGGCTTTTCTATAACAGACTATTAATAGAAAATTCTTTCTTAGTTAACAACATTTTTTAAACATTTCCATGTTTATTTCATAGCTTAGAATTTTACTCTTTTTTTACCCTATGAAATGTTTCAGATACCAAAAGATACGATCATCATAAAGAATTATATGTTTTGTAAGGTAATTGTACATTAATTATTTTTTTAACATGATTTTCCACGAATTTTGGTTTAATTCCAAGCATTATAAAGTATTTTTCCCTTCTAAAAATGTTTTCCATGATTTTAAATAATATTTCTTTTATGCTGACATTTCGTATTATTCGAAAGCAAATTTTATTCATGATATTTATTTACAAACAGAATTTACTGTTGAATAAATTTGATTGGCTCAACGATGTTTTCTTGTTGTATTAGATAAGGGCTTTGCCGAATTTTAAATGTCAAGTGTTCAGATCCAATGAATATATCGCGTATTTATAATTGAGTTTGTTTTTTGTTCAGCTGAGATATGCAAAAAATTTTTTTGTTTAATTTGCAATTCACGTAAAATTAACTCATTAAAAGCTTCTTTATTCTTTAGTCAGTATTGTTTAACTTTTAAATTGATCCATAAGATATATATATATATATATATATATTTTTTATATATATATATATATATATCTTAACATTCTTAAAGTGCCTTACCGGAATTTATATAAATTTATAGAAAAATTATTTTCAATTATATTTATCGTAATAACGTATTAGTTAGTGATAAATTTAATATATATTTAAATCTTAATATTTTTACTAAACATTGAATGGAACACGGATACACTCCTAAATTTATAAAAAGTCACCTAACAGTTAAAAAAGTTATTAGTTGTACAGTTTATAGATAGATGGCGCCTCGAGCTAAGTAAATTAACAATATTATATTTAATTAAAAGTTAATTGCATATGTCTGGGTGGTACTATTATTTTCTATAATTTTTAAAACAAAATATAGAGTTTTTAAATGTGTATATATAGTATTAAAACTACTTTATCAAAACTTAATAATTTTATACGATACTGTTTTTGTCCATAGCTGGGGAATATGAGTTGCTCACGTGGTAAGTCTTTATCTAATAGTTTAACTTTGATTTTAAATATTTTAGTAATTATTACAGGCTATAATATTATCGTTTTACACTAATAGATTATGGTTTTATTCACAATAATAGTTAAATTTCTCTAGAAATTTCTTGCTTTCCCTATGGCCCAGAGTATTGGCAAATTCAGGTGAAGTTTGGCTGGCCGAAAAACATTGTTTAAACCTGCATTCCTGGTTCCTAAGGCTAGGAGTTTGCTCTAGTATTTCTGTGGCTAAATCTATTCTATCATGACTATAGTTATCTTAGGTATATAACTTTGTATATTTTTTTAATATATATATATATATAAGATCACTTTCTCGTTTTACGAAGCATGAAAATAATGTGCCAATGTTTTCTTTTTGAGTTGAATGTAGCTCAACATTATCAGGAATATTATTTGGTATGATTCAAGGACAGTGTTCACATTAAATCGTATCGTTTCTAAACATCTCATGAGCGGATAGATAGAGGTTTCGGTGTTAAACAGCTACTTAGGAATATTTTTTTAATTGTCCTTTATGTACCTTCGTTATTAGTGTTAATATTGAAAAAATAATGTGTAATAATTAAACTTGAGCTAAATCATAATTCATGTTTAGATTTAATTGGTTCATGGATCTTAATAAAAATAAGTTATTATTAAAAAAATTTTACAAACATCTCTTCAAACAAGGTTAGTTTTTAGGAGATCACATCATACGTTATTGAATTGCCTTTGACAAACTTAAAATTAGATTACCTAGGCCATTTTTAAGAAATAAACAACTAGAAGGGTGTTGATGAATATTTATTTGCTGAATCTACTATGATATTTAAATTATTGCGTTGTGAAAAATCTTAAAAATATACCGATTGTAAATGATTAGTAACAATCCTATGGATCAAGGGGAATTTTTCATCTTTCAGTAGGATCTCCACAGTTATGCTTCAATGTACTCATAAATTGTGTCCAATGTAATAACTACGCAATCAATAATGCTTAGTATCAATCCCATGGATCAAGAGAAAATTCTTCATCTTTCAAGCGAAAGGGATCTCTTCTGAACATTGTGCTAATGAACACTATCCAAGACAGCAATGCTAATAAACTGTTTTCAAGCATATGAGATTCCAATCTTGTTCTAAATTTGCTTTACAGAAGATAATACTTGACGGATTTAATCGTGGTTAAATTATTATAAAATGCGGCATTAGAGGAGGATAAAAGTAATTTCCTTCGTAATGGAAGATTATGTGAAACTGAATAGAATACTTTCGTTTTAACCGTTTCAATTTTCAGGTATTTATTAAGGACTTAAACGTAATGTGAATCAACAGCATTGAAAATTATTCACTTTTTAATGAGTAGGGCTGTAGAAAACGAAAAGCGGTAATATTTGAAACAAAAAATGGACTAAATATTTACTTACCAATAAAAGCAATTTGCTTTGAAGGGAAAATTCTAATATTGATTGCGCATCATCGTGGTTTCCTTCAAATTTCTTCAATTTTATTCTACTTTTAATCAAGAAAGTGGTATCCATATTTTGTAAAGCAAACATTTTAAATGATAAGAGGAAACATTACTGCTATGTATTTTTTCTTTTAAAATTTCTTACATTTTTAATAAACATTTAAAATATATCGGTGAATAAAACTTACAAGGGGAGGGTAAGACTAAGAAAATTCATTTTGGGACGAGACTTCGTGCAACAGTTGTATTCCATTAGGGTGTTAAATGCTCAATGTAATTTCCCCGAATTCAATTCGGAAAAAATAGCCTTTGAAATTCATGCTTAGCTTTTATACAATAAGTTTTATTTAATTGCAGCGGCATGGTTGGTAGAGTACCTCTTTGCCAAAGCGGTCGGTCTTGCTTTGAGACACACTATCAGTTTTTTGTTTTAATTTTTAAATTCATTTAATTATTTTTACAATTAAATAATTTAAAAAAAAAAGGTTTATTAAATATTAAATGATATTTTGTACTTTAAAAGTAAAATAATTACTGTAATTATATAAGCGTTTAAGTTTTATAAATGTAATTATTAATAAAAAATATTTATTATAAAAATGTACCATAATAAATATTAATGATATATTATATAAAAATTAGGTACAAATAGTTTTATAATATGAAATACAACATATTATGAATAAAATATTATTTTTATAAAACATTATGATAATACATAAATATATTATAATAATTAATTATAAAAATTATTTTATAATTAATATAATAAAAAAATTAATGTCTTTTATATTATGTACAATTAATTTAATTGTTTTATAGTTATATAAAATACTTAATATGTCTTTTTAAATAAATTTATTTTATTGTAAAAATAATTAAAGAAACTTTAAAAAAAAACCGACCTTACAACTTGAACCGAGGCTGACCACTTGGTAAACAGGTACTCTACCGACCATGCCGCTAAGTCCTAAAATTAAATAAAACTTTATTGTATAAAAGCTAAGCATGAATTTTGAAAGCTATTTTCTCCGAATCGACTGCCCATTCGGCGGAATGATATTGAGGGTTGAACAACCTAAAGGAGTACTAATATTCCACAAAGTCTCGTCCCCAGATGAATTTCCTTAGTCGTGCCCTCCCCTTGTTTGTGATTACGAGAAGAAACAAATTTACAAACTTGTGTTGTAATGATATAGGCTATATTCGGTATAAAGACGAACAAATTGAAGAAAATAAATAAGATTTTCATAACACAAATAAAAATTTGCTTACAATTCGGTTTTTAAAATGTGAAATCTTCATTTCAATAACAGATTTCATGGTTGCAATTAATTCAAGTCAGAATCTAAAGAAAATATCGGTTAAAATTTAAAATAGATTGACGATTGAATTTGTATATAATAAAGGGTATTCGGTGAAGGATATGAATTTACAAAAGGTTATGAAATCAAAAATTTAAAAAAAATGCTTCAAACTGATTATTACGAATTATTTTTGACTGAGAGTTCGAAGCTTAAAATCTGCGTGCAAAATTTAGTAATATATATATATATCTAAGTATTATAGTAATGCTTAAAATAATCTTATGGGTTACTAAAAGTTCATTTGTGGTTTTGATACTGTTTTTAAAAATATAGACTATACTTACATCAATATGAAATGTATATAACTTCTGGACGTAATTGAGTGTATAAAATTGTTTTTAAGAAATGAAAGAGAATTCGAAAACATTATCTGACTTGTTAGCTATATAAAATCAGGATTTCTTCGGTTTTTTGCAGGTTCGTTTTAATTAGTCAATAGTCAATAAATTCTTATTCAATAATAACCCAATTAAAGTTAAAAACAAAATAACTTTAATGATCCATTAATTACCAATTGTTAAACTGGTTCGGAGCTGGTTATAGCGCCAGCCACTCGCTTCAAAGGGTTTCATACATCTAATAAGCAAAACACTTTTTTACAAAAACAAAAAGGAGGGTTACAACAATTTTCTGGTGTAAAGAATCATCCCAAAGGGTCGATGAACTGGGGTTTTAACACTACCCATGAACTACTGTTCATCAATCAAATTAAAAATAAAATTTCTTCTAAAAAAATACAAATATAAAGAATTAAACATACTTACAATAAACACTATATAATGAATTAATTTTTCACTGCATATACAAATCTAGAAATATACAATAATACTGGATTAGACATAAACAAAAAACAATTACAAAAAATATAAAAAAAAAAAACAAGAATGTTCCTATAGTTCAGGTGAATGAATTATATATAGATTTCAGTCATTCAAATCCAGTTCAAGTTTGTAGAGTAACTGAATAGGTCGCTTAATAACACCAGACAAAGTCTGCACAGCACACGAACGCACTTTACTGTCTCTGCCGTAAAAGAGTTCTCTTATTACTCCGCATTTCCACAAATGTTTTGGCATTTTGTCTTCATGAAGTAGGACGACATATCCGATTTTAAATTTGGAAGGTGTAGCAATTGTGTTAGTAAAATTAGCGGATCGAAGCTCCAGCAGATATTCTTTCCGCCAACGTCTCCAGAAATGGTTTATAACTTGTTCTTTGTATTTGAACATCTTTGTCAAAATTTTCTTATTTGACTCGGGATCTTTGGTTGATTGGATGTCCGGCAAGGAATTCAAACGTTTGCCAATCAAGAAATGTGAGGGAGTCAGTGGAAGTGGTTCTTCATTTTCTTCGTAAAGGAAAGTTAAAGGACGACTATTAATTACTGTTTCAATTTCCATTAATGTAGTTTGAATCTCCTCGTAATTAAGGCAAGATCTTCCTAAGATTTTTTTCAATGGTGTTTTAACAGAACGCACCATTCGTTCCCAAAAGCCTCCCCACCAACTGGCTCTGGGAATAATAAATTTCCAAATAATTTTATTTTCAGTAAAGTATTGCTGCACTTTAGATTTAGAGATTCGACTCCACACCTCATTTAAAATTTTATTAGCTTTGATAAACGATTTAGCATTATCACTATAGATCGTTTTACAAAGTCCTCTGCGAGATATGAATCTTTTAAAGGATAAAAGAAATGTTTCGGTGCTTAAATTCGTAGCTACCTCAAGATGGATTGCTCTGGTGACAGCGCAAGTAAATATAACAATGTAAGCCTTTTCTGAGGCCTGTCCTTGTTTTAATATAAATAGGACCGGCAAAGTCAACTGCACAGGTGAGGAAAGTGAGAAATTCAACTGTTCTATCCTTCGGAAAAGGTGCAATTTCTTGTTTTCCAGGGGAAGCATTAAATTTTTTGCAAATTATACAATTTTTAGAACCGATTTTACATTTTTTCTGCCTTTAATTATGAAATATTTTTCTCGAAGATGTGCTAAAGTACTAGTGATTCCAAAGTGTAAAACCTTTTTATGAGCATACTGAATTAATAAAATAGTAAATTTTTCTCCATTTGGAAGTATCCATAGATGTTTTTCCTTTTGAGAAAATTCAGAGAATTGCAGTCTTCCAGTTACGACTAACAAACCGTTTTCATCTAATTTTGGATTCAGACTATATAGCTTTGAATCTTTTTCGATAGATTTTCACGTTTCAATGAATCAATTTCCCGATTAAAAATAGATTGCTGTGTCTGTTTTATCCAATAGAGTTCTGCTTTTTCGATTTCTGGAGCTGTAAGCTCACCTGAAATTTTCTTTTTTCTATATTATTAAAAAATCTTAATACCCATGCTGTATTGTTATATACCTTTTGAAAATTACTAAACTTTTCTAAGTTTAGCAAAGATTCTGAAACTTTATTAATTGCACAAGATAACTGTGCGGAAGTCACGGTAGATCTTTTTTCATCAAAGATCGAACATTTATCAAATTCAATATTTTTAAATTTTGGCCATTTTTCCAATGACATTGACAACCATTCTGGACCATTAAACCATAATTTATTTTCTGTGAGATTAATTAGCTTTTCTGATCTAGTTAACAAACCACTAGGATTATCTTTTCCAGAAATATAATTCCAAATTTTTGGATCAGTTAAAGATTGAACTTCGGTCACCCTATTTGCCACAAAGGGCTTCCAATTTAGTGCTGAGCCTTTAATCCAATGCATGTAATAGTGGAATCTGACCACATATAGATATTTAAGTTCTGAGAGTTAAAGAATTTCTTTAAGTATTTATACATCCTTGCAGCTATCATAGCCCCCATTAGCTCGAGACGAGGTATAGTTAAACGTTTTATAGGGGAAACTCTACATTTTGTCCAAACAAGACTGGTCAGAATTTTGTTATCACTTGTAACATTTCGGAAATAAGCGACAGCCCCATAAGCTTTAGGACTAGCATCAGAAAAAATATGAATTTGAGTCGTGTCAGAAAATTCTATACCCTGTGGAAAATATTTACGGTGCACCTGAAATTTACTTAAATGTTCGATTTCCGAACACCAATTTTCCCATGCATCTTTTAGGTCCTTGGATAAATTATCATCCCATTGTAAACCCTTTTGCCATGTTTCCTGCAACAACATTTTCATACGAATAAAAAAAGAGCTATAAATCCAATGGGATCAAAGATCTTTAACATAGCTTTCAGCACTAATCTTTTTGTTGGATTAAATTTCCAATCATCGGGAAAGTATTGCACATCAAAACGCAAAACATCAGAATTTGTATCCCATAGAAGTCCCAGAACTTTTAAAGAATCATTCGAATTTTGAAAGTCAGATAATTTATTTTCTTCCTACATATGTCTAAGATTTTCCGAATTAGCATGAAATTTTCTCAAGTGCATTCCATCTTCTTTAAAAATATTTGAAGCTGTCATTGTTATATAAAAATCTTCAAGCTATAAGTGAAAATATATAAGAATACATTTCTTGTAAGTAAAGGCTTTAAAATATAAAAAGATTTTAGTTGAAGAGGGAATATTTTAGGAAAACATTTACAATAGTACTTTTAAGATAAATAAAATTTAGATTAACAAAGCTATTATATTAATTTATTTAAGGGGTCTCAGGGGTGTTAAAAATGTTTCGAGAGCACAAAATATGAACAGTTTTCGACTAGAAATAATTCTTTGAGGTTAAAATGAAATAATTTGATTCTTTTACACATTTTTTATAAAGGAATAAAGTTTCAAAAAAGTATAAAATGTCTAAAATATAATCATAATTTTAAAAATAATAAGCACATAAATATAAGAAAAATTTTTGTAAGAAACAAATAGTAAGTTTTACGACGCGCATGATATTTTCTGAAATAATAATTCTAATTACTAGCAATAAGTTGATTTATAAAGTCAAATATATCCTTATTAGATGGTAGCGATTAGATATAAAAAGAATAAAAAATAATATTTTTTAAAAATAAAAAAAGTAAATTTTTAAAATTTTTTTCAAAAAATTTAATTTTTTTGAAATTTTTCAAAAAATTACAAATATGTAATACTATAAATAGCTAGGATTTAAAGATTATGATAGAGTTTATAATTCTGTAAAGTTTTATGCATCAAAGTATGATAGTTTTTGAAACGCAATGCGCGTAAGTGAAAAAAACACAAACTGAGAAAAAAGGCTTTAAAGTTTTAAATTGAATTTGAGAAAATAAATTTTAAAACTTACATGCTAAAATGCTCCAGGATCATAGGATATGCCTTCCTGTTGCTCAAACAGCTCAATTTCTGTACTCTTTTTAATTTTTTTATCTCTCCAAGCTTCAAACGATGACGTTGAGCTCCTCTTTCTTGACGTAAAGATTCAACGATTGTCACGTTCAGCCAGGGACACACAAACATTTTTGTTAATTTTTAAGCCAAATTTCTCTAAAATAGTAATAAGTATTTGATTTCCATCATTAAAAATGCTGGTTGCTAGATTTGCAGCAATCTCTGCAATCTGAAGGCTAGAATCAATCGTCTTCGAACAAAACTTCCAGATTAATGAATTTAAACTTTCATTAGGATTCTGTGTCTTACCTCCTAAGCATTTCTTCAGGAGTGCCAGATGAGATAAGTCTGCAAATACAGGCTTAATTACATCTCGAACAGCTTTCGCAACTGAGGGTTTGTGTTTATAATTTTGTAAATTATTATTAATTGCGGCATTATACTTACACTATGTATTTGGATTTGTAGGACAAAATCAGTGCATCGGTTCATCATCGGTGCTGCAAGAATGACCCCAAACAGCACAAATGGCTTTCCGCATTTCCTTTACACTAGTAGAATTGCATCGAATAGCATTACCATAGTAATGCGCAAGCTTATCAATAAAACTATCAGTTAACCTACCTTTACCGCCTATAGTTTTACCATCAGATAATTTCTTCTTACCATATAATAATTTAAGCTTCCTAAGCCTTGTACCCATTCTCTTTTGCACATGGCCTACACATTCTATTTTCTGAATAAGATGGCATCGCCGTATGGATTGTTTTCAGAAAGGGCATTGAATGTTTTTGTGTCGCCATCTCCTATGTAGTTCGAATATTTCAGGTTGTGAAGCTGTTCTGATCGACTAAAAATCCTCAACATCCCGTCAACCTCCATCTTACCAGCAGAGCCAGAATAATTTTTTCTACGTGAAATCTTATGCGCTCTTTTCCATTTATTGTACTTGATACCAAACTTTACCCCTTTATAACTGTCGCTTCATTTGCAAAATGAGGACACTTCCCTATCCAAAACCTTACCTGTTTCGGCCCCATTAGAGTACATACTCCAATCAACGATGAATGTCCTCTCGTCTTCCAGGTCCCATCACCACTTACCGTTAAAATGTTATCAGGTAACGAAGAATTTTCTTCGACAGCTGCCCTGTTCATGCTTTCTTCGGCGACTTCCTTCATAACAAGTGAAAGTTTATTATTAATAACATCATATGATTTTTGTTCAACAGGATTAGGAAGACTCATTACAGAACAAAAGGTTTTTAATGACTCTAAACCTTGACCTATGCATCTCATTGCTAAAATAGATCTTCTGTTAATTTCTGGAGCATTATTTTTATTCCCAATGTTTTCACAGCTTGAAAAAGTACAAATACTCCCACAGTTTTTACAATGTATTTCAAAATTCGAACATAAACCACAAGTGGATTTTTCATTAATTGTTAATGGTTTATGACATTTTAAACAGCATGATACTGACAAAATAGAGCTAAAGGTTGAAATAAAATCAAAAATACGATATTCTTTGAAGTTTTCACTTACCTTAACAAGATTTGACTTTAATGAAGTCTGAATTCCTGAAAGTTTTTTACTAGAAGCATTTTTCATTTCGGCACACTTACTTGTACTTTTCAATTCTGCACACTTCCTCGTATCTTTCATATCTGTAACATGTGAGTCACTTACCTTTAAATATTATTTCCTCTAAATCTTTTGTTGGGGCGATTGCCCAACGATTTTTTCAGAATAAAACAACACATATCTTCGATTTAGATAAGCGTTTTAAAAAAACGTGTACTAAAGTAAACACAACAGAATCAAAACACGGCAGAATGAATGTGTTGAGTTGCAGGCTTCCTTCTGATCAACTCAAGCGCTTAAAATATTTCATGAGGCTTATTAAAAACAGAAAAATGAAAGGTATGCATAAATTTAAAAATAAATGGGCGTGGCATCTGTCCATTTAAAAGTTGTTATGACTAAATTGCTGTTTGCAATTTTTTGAATAACTTTCGAAGTTTTTAGAGTATTGTCACGTGGTTAGTATCAAAATGTTCAGAAAAAAATGAAGAACAAGATATATTTTTTTCGAAAATTCGAAAAAAAAAATTGTTAACACCCCTAAGACCCCTTAACTTTTAACTGGTTTGTACCGAAAGCTGTTCAAAAAGCGTTTGCCCGTATGCTGTACGGGAACTGATATTTCTTGTTTCTATCTTTGATTCACTCATATTTTAAATTCTTATAGTGAAATTATTAGAGTTAGTGTTTTTAAGAGATGCAATTTGTCCATGGTATGAAATACTTCTCATCCCGTATTTTTTTTGTGGTGAAGCCAGGAATTTTTCACTGAAAGCAGGGATTTAGATTCTTGAAAATATTCAATGGAAAACAGGGATTGGGAAGGCAATGAGAATTTCTTGTTTGAGAAGAAATGAGAAATGGAAAGATAATCCAATAAAGCTTATATTACTGTCCTCTTGGTAATGTAAACCTTAGCATTGCAAGATGCTTCAAATTGTGTGTGCATATATAGTGTATGCACACACACACAGAATCCTCAACCGTTTCAAAAAGAGTACGAACATGAAATTTTTTGGTAATATGAGAGAAATTATTTAAGATATATATATAAAACATTCTTCATAGTATGCAGAGCGTACTTATAAAAAACAAACATTTAGTTTTTATTTGTGTTGCGCAATTATAAAATAAAAATAGTGTAAAAACTTTGAAATTAAAATTAAAATAAATTCTCCCTTTTCACATTCTGTTAAGCATTACTCTTTGTTATTTCAACAACAAAAATGTGCCTTTTTTTTGGGAACATTTTGGACAAAAAAATCGACCGCTTAACAGCTAAAAAAAGAAAAAAAAAAGAGTCATTTTAACTTAGAGAATTTGAACAATGACTTGTGCTGAATTATTCATTAAAAATAAAGTATTTCTTATCCTTGCTTTTGAAAATTGTCAGGTGAGTAGAAAAATAAAGTTTAAGTAAGATACATAAATGTATAGAGAAGTTCTACGATACAATTTTAAATTAGCAAAATGTGAGTGAAATATATCATT
>BMAO01024007.1:0-22188 GCA_019973975.1 Trichonephila clavata
AAGAACCCGACTGGGGACTCAAGTAATATCACCATCTTTACCATATGGAAGAGCCCGACTGGGGACTCAAGTAATCTCACCATCTTTACCATCTGGAAGAACCCGACTGGGGACTCAAGTAATCTCACCATCTTTACCATATGGAAGAGCCCGACTGGGACTCAAGTAATCTCACCATCTTTACCATCTGGAAGAGCACGACTGGAGACTCAAGTTATCTCACCATCTTCATCATATGGAAGAGCACGATGGGCACTCAAGTAATACACCTCCTGGGCAAGAGACACATCCCGATACAAGTTTCTACTCTGCTGCTTCAGGATCAATTTCCTCATCCAATATTGAAAGCCTTGCTCCGGAATTGATTATAGATCATATTCAGCAGATAGACTTAAACAGAACTATGAGATTAGATGATGTTCTTCTTCCTCAAGTTCCTGTTCCTCAAGTTCCTGTTCCTCAAATTCCTGTTCCTCGAATTGCTGTTCCTCGACAGAGGGCTACTCCAAGTCGTATTCCACGTTTTGTTCCTGAAACGGCTCCATATACTCTTCCTTCGGAGATGGAGCGTATGTTTCGTCGTGCGGTACTAAATCTAACTCCTTCTGGAATTCCTACTCGTATAAGAAAGCATCGTTGAAGGATCCCACCTGTAATTCCACAACCATACCTCATCTCGCAGCCTCGGCGATAATACATTCGAAGACAACGAATGTTGTGTAGGCAAAAACCATAAATCGCTTCAAAACCCATTTTTAAATTTTAAGAGTTTCTTCTTTCTCAATTTCGAGAATAATGGAATATTTCAAATAATTTTGTGTAATAGATTTACCTTCTGAATACACTTATATAAATCTTGCTGTATATCGACTTGTAATCATTATTTAACTATCAAGCATTTAATATTTTGATATTATAATACTTTATTTGGTCACTGATATGAAAAAAGAATATTTTCAATCTTTTGAAATAATTATCATTTACTGCAAAAAAGGGGAAGAAAAGGAGAAATATTGATAAGAATTCATACATAAAAAAATACAAATTGCGGTTAATAATAAAGATTGAATAAATATTTTAAGTATATCACAAATTTATTAATTAATAAACAAAACCGTCATCAGAATCAGTCAAGAATATACAGACAAAAGTAAGAAGTTTGAGCTAAATTTTATAAATAAAAGTCAATAAAAAGTTAAAAAACGTATTCAAAGTATCATTTTGAGACAACAATAAGATATTACTCAGAGTGCTAAAAATATATGGATATATTCATTAAATTTTACTAAAATACTACAATTTATGGTTATAAAATTGTATTTAAATTATTAAATACGCACATTTATAATAAAATTAAATAAGAAGAAGAATTTTGCACCGCACATTCCTTAGATATGTTATAAAATATAAAAGCTCTATAACAAAATTTTTATGTAAATTTGGTCCAGCTCCAGGCATATCTTCTTCTTCAGCAGCACTACACCCTTTGACAGGCCAAGTCTATTGCCGTGAGTCTTTTTTACCTGACTCTGTTTGGTGGATAGATTGCCAACAGTTGACTTCCGGATCCCTAAGGTATTTCTCTACAAACTCAATCCACATGGTGGTGGAGGGGGCTTCCTATTTTTCGTGTGTCTTCTTTTATTTTGAAAATATCTCTAATTTAGTTGGGCTTGAATCATTATATTTATAAGGTGTCTCTCTTACACCTAACGTGGCTAACCTTTATGATTCTGGCAATATTCGGTTCTTTAAATCTGCTGTAAATTTCATAATTATATTGTATTGGCATCGTTTTGCTTAACTACACACCGAGATCTTTCGGAATATTTTTCTCTCAAAATCCAACACAGTTTATCTTTTTCAGATTTATTTTATGGCCAGCACGCGATTATACAACAAGCAATTGATCTAATTAAGGTTTTGTACAAGGTGTTGCCAAATTCAAGTGATAAATTCAAGGGGTTCATATGTTGCTGGGGGATGACAAATCAACATAGAACAGGGGGTCGTAACTCCGATTAGTTGTAGTAATTCGCAAAAACAATTATGAAGGGTGTGGTGTCAAGCGGAAGGAAAGGGAGCAATAAAAAGTAAGAAATACATTTGTTAGACAAGATTGTTAGATTTGTTGTACAATACGAATCGTTGTTATAAATGCCACGGCAAGTTATTAACACTGGAACTGTTCACAGTTGCTGCCGCATAGGTCATAGCACCGCAACACCGACGGACGAACGATTGCCGGATGCGTTCAAACCTATCCAGAGTACTGACGCTGTCAGTCGAAGTGAGGATGATCTATTCAGTGAAATTTTCCACTGTAGCCCCTGGGATTTCCTAACACAAGCAATTTTAAGAAAAAAGGAAGAATAAATCCAAAAGGATTGCGGTCCGGGACCGTGTGGGCCAAACAAAAGATCTGCAGCGTCCAATCCCCACCCGGCATATGTAGCATGGCATATAACGCACAGCAATCGAAAATATGCTTGCGTACACCATGCATGGGCCATTCGTTCTAGTTCGCAGTGGCCGCTACACCCACAGCAATTTAGGGAAAAGGGGGAAATTTGTTCGTGCAGATTTCTTCAACTGCACCACGGCGCTCCAAATCTCTGCATTCTCTTGGCCACTCACCCTCTTCTGGTTTCATCTTCCCCTGATGTCTACAATTATTGTGATTTTCACCGCCTTAATTTAGTTGGCAATACCCTGTATAGGTTGAGTTTTGTTTTGACATTAATTTGGACTTAAAATTGCTTCTCTACCCATAGAAACTTTTATTTACCATATAAGTAGCCCATTACTTCAAGCTTTACATCATTAGGCCAGTTTCAATGCCAACATGCTTCTGTACACACTGAAAGTAAAATTATTAATTTTTAAAAGGGACGAGTCATAGTTTCTTTGCGTTATAGCCAGAAATTTAGTTTTTTTCTTGGTTAATAGTGAGACCCATTCTTCTTGCAAACTCCTCAAGGAAGACAAAGAATTGATAACCGCTTGTTTTGCTTTACCTATGACATTAATATCTTTAGCTAAGGATTATAATTGTATAGTTCTATTCAAAATAGTACCTCTGTTATTTTTATTAGAATCTCTAACAGCTTTCTCAAGTGCTATATGAACATATACAGTAAGAGAATCTCCCTGTCTCAAACCTCGTTTAGTAAGAAAGATCTCTAAGATGTCTGAGATAATCTTGACTCGTAACTTTCTCAAAGTCATCCTAGTGAGATTTATCAATTTTTATATAAGGAAGTTAAGTTCCGTCATGGCTTCAAATAAATTATCTTCGTTTATACTTCTATAGGCAGCTTTGAAGTCAATAAAAAGATGGTATGTACCTATGTTGAATTCCTTAGTTTTCTAAATATTTGTCGAATTGAGTATGTATGGTCTATGGTAGACTTTTCATATTGAAAACCACACTGGTACTTGCCTAAAATTTTTGCTGCATATTTTTGTAATTCTTGATAAGATATTTGAGAAGGTTTTAAAATCAGTATTTAAACACTTAACAGTTTCCTTTTTCTGTCACACTATGCCAAAAAATAAACTATTTTTATAACCATTTTTAAGAGGAAATCATTTATATAAACTCAAATCAGCACTCAGAAATGTTATAAATATTGAATTTAAAGGATTATGTTAATTTTTATTTTCATTGAAAAAAAAATGTTTTTCCTTAAAGTTGGCTTTTTTCCGAAGAAATAAGTGAACTGGAAAGAACACTTTACAAAAATGAATATTATAATTAGAAAGATAATATTGTACTTACAGTTATTTAATTATTCTCTTAAAATTCAGTTTTTGTGTGGTAAGTTTTACGACGGAGACAAGCGTAGTTCAACATCGCAATTGGAACAAAAAAAAATCGTATTTCTTTTCGCACCCATTTCCCAAAATTGTTTCTTTTCGAACAACACACAAAACATTGCCTTGTTGGTTTCAAATTTTTATCCGTGGGGACAATCACTTCAAAAAAAATTTCATTCAATCCATCGTAAGGAATTGTTCAAAATTCTTGGTCGTCCTTTTCTCTCATTTACTGTCTCATGTCTTTAAATAAGGCGATCTATAATATCAAGCCTGAAATTTAATTGAGATCATTTTCCTCCCAGTTTCTGATATAAAACGAAAGCATTCCACAATGATGTATCTAAAAGGTGGATAAATATTTTTTGTAATATTTCTTGCTCCTCTTTTTTGTTATTGGTTAATTTGTGTGATGCGGATCCATTCTATCTACTCCTCCCATCGTATTATTGTATTCCATAGCTACCTGTGGTTTTTGTTTGACCTCATCCTTGTAACAAGGTACTTCAATCATTACAGGTTTATGAATAGTTGATAACATCCATCCATCTGACGATTATCCATCTAACGATTATCCATCTTATCCATCCATCTCATGTTTTGGTATGCTCAGATTTCTCCTTTTTTTAAATTTTTTGACTGTAACTATTTTGGGACGTTTTTCCTATTAAGTTTGAGTGTTTCAAACATATCTGTATGATAATTCAGAAGTATATCTGCAAGTTCTGGTGAAGAGTAATAATTATCTGTGTTTTAGGCAATATTCTTCTATTTTAAATTCCAAACTTAAAGGAAATAGTGTTCGTAGTGTGTGGTATACCGATTTAAAGAATGGAGTAAAACCTAAACTTGAAATCGGTTTAGACTTTTATTTTAATCCTAAGTTTAAATACTCGACAGCAAGATACATCTGTTAGAAACATTGCACACTATGAGAGAAAAAGATACGGGAAATTCAGAGGATTTAGAGTAGAAAAAAGCTTTCCCGAGTGGTGCTCGGGCAAATCAGGGCCATCGAAGTTCCCGAGGAGTGTTCTAGCAAAACTGGGAAGTGGTTAAAAGTGTAGTTTCTCTATAATTGCTGCACTCTAATCGATCACCTTTTTTTGAAGATTGGGCAAATCAATCCCTCTTCCCATTCAGTGAGCATGTGCTGTGATGTCCAGATGCAGCTCATAATACTATGTAGCTGCTTAAATAATTTTGGTTCATTATATTAAATAATTCAGCCTTGATACCCTCTGATCCGGCTGCTCTAGGGTGATTTAGTTTTTTAACAGCTAGTTCAACTTGGGGCAATGTAGACATACTACATTTTTCATCCTGCCTGCAGGGTTTGTAGTTTCGCCTGCCTGGCCGTTTGTATCCATCTGAACTATTAAAGAATCTCTACTAGAAAGAATGTTTTTTAAAATAGTCTCTCCGCTTTACTATGACCTCTTCTTTTTCTCTAAGAATCTAACCATTACTCTTCCTGCGAGATATTGTTCTAGGATTAAATTGTATTCTAACTTTATTTACTAACTACCAAACTTTATAGCTTTTTGTGTTTTCAATCTTTGAATATCTTTATATTGTTCTTCCAGAAACTGTCTCTTCTTTAATCTAAATACCTTCTTTCCTTGTTTTCTAAACACTTTATACCGTTTTTCTACGTTCCTTGCATACTGTTTTAAATTGTCGCTTTGTAGGCCTTATTTTTCTCCTCGGTGACCTGTTGTTTGGTGGGGTGGGAGCATTTAGTTCTTCCGAACCTTTATCGCCTTTCATAATATTTTCGATACTTAAAACGCTTTTAAATTGCCTTTTTAAATAAATATTATTTAAAATTTAAGAAATAACTGTTGAAAATTAATAAAAAAAGAATTATTTTGAAATGAAATAGTACAATTATAAAATAAAATAATACGAATATAAAATAAAATAAAGATATAAATTGATCAAATAATCATGACTTCGAAAAAAATTTCGTGATGGCAGTCAGCGGGGTCAAAAACGTCAGCTATTTCTGCATTTCAAGTTTAGGTGAGAAGCTCGACCAATCACTTAGAAGTAAATTGAGAATAAAAGTTTAAAAAAATAATATTGATAAAAAGGAACATATTTAGGAATGAAAGAAAAACAAGATCAATTAGGATTGATCTGGGTCTGTGGAAATTAAGACCAAGTGTATATTTTTCGATGCTAATCATCGCTTTATTATTTGTCAATTTTATTAAAGAAATTGGTAGCATTTCTCCTGATCGTTTGTCTAACTTGCAGTTCTGAGGTCTACATTTCTCATGAACCAGCGAGCGTTTAAAAATTGCCTTACAATTAAATTTTGAGCACTTTCTAAATAATTCATATGGGTCTCTATTGCATATCGCATATCCCCAAACAGGGAAAGTGTAGGTCAGGAGCAGTTTTTTGATCAGTGAGAAGATACGCATTTTGTTCCTACTGCTTAATTTTAATTTCCTGAAAATTAAAAAATAGAGTTTATGCGCAGCTTTTTTTTCAATTTTTTATTAAATTAAAGTTACATGTTTGAAAGTGAGAGTTTTACCAAAGATAATTCCTAGGTAATTTAGCTTGATTACGCCAGGAGATTCTATTCTGTCTGATGTAGATGTCTCGTGCTTTTTTTTTGTACCTAGTACGAAAAATATTGCTTCTGTTTTTGAAGGGTTGATGGCTATTTTCCTATTTTTTTATGCTTCTTGGTAAACCAGTGCTCAAGCTGTGTTAGGTATCATGTGATCATATGTGAGATAAAAGCTGGTTCTTTATCTTGACAAAGTATTACTATGCCGTCAGCATACATGCACATTTCAGTGTAGTTAGGGGTAGGAATGTCGTTGACATAAATGTTGAAGAGTGTGGGAGAAAAAGAGACGCAAGTGGGCTCTAGGCAGAAACAGTTCTAGTATTTGAGAGGGTATTATTAATTTTGACAGAAAAAGTTCTATTGGAGAGGTAGGAATTAATCAGGATAATGAATGGTGTTGGCACTTTCAATAGAATTAGTTTATAGATAAGACATGTATGCCAGACGTGGTCAAATGCTTCTTTTATGTCTAGAAATACTACACCCCCCCCCCCTGAGTACATTTTGTTTTTTTTTAGGTCAGATTTAATATACTCTACTGTTCTCAGTAATGGAAAGTGGCGAGCTGTGACCGAAAGCCGTGTTGCTCCGGAATTAAAATTTGATTTGATGATAATTTAATCTAATGAGGATGATTTTTTCCGCTAGATTACTGGAAATTGGTTGTAGAGAGACTGGTTTGTAACTTTTGACAAGGGTACCTGGTTTTAAAATACGAACAACCAATGTAGTTTTCCACGCACTCGGAAAGTTTTTAACATTTAAAATACCATAATTTTTGTAATTTTAATAACTGAGGAAGGAGGTAGATTTTTTAGCAATTTACTTTCTCTTCCTGCAGAATTTGTAATTTTAGTCTTTTTAGCATGAAAAACAATCTCCGCTCGAGCGAGTGTAGAGCCGATTAAATTGAAATAGAGGAGGATCGAACGCCGGTCGTCCGCTTGCCAGGCAGGAGTGTATCCATTCATCACCTCCTAGATATACAGAAGGCCTCGTGACTGATTTGTGACGTCACTAATAGTAGGAAGACTTCGTCCATCGCCTACGGAACTTTTCAGATGCATTTTTAAATACTTTTTGTTTTTTAACCCAACATACATACAGGGAATTTTTTAAAAAATTAATTGATCATTAAATTCTATTTCATGTACATAAAATATAAAAGTAAATATTAGTTTACCTATTTAAATAATAATTGCAAGTATGTAATTATCGATGCATTTACTATGAACACGCATTAAGATGAACATAAACACACTTAAAAACATTGCAGCAAATCATAAGAACCTTTTGTATTTGTATATTTTTTTTACAAAACTGTGCTTATTTCTTAACTTTAAAATTTATTTTCAACATTTTATTCAGAATAGTTACAAAAAAGGAAATAAAATTAGAAATAGTTTTTAAAACAGAAAAAAAAGACAAATTAAAAAACAGTAACTTTATTGGTATCAAATACAATCACAACATAAAGAATTATAAAATAAATTTCAAATATATTTTTGAAACAAATCTATATCAGTATAATTATAGATATATACAGGAAAATAAATACATACATAAAAATAGAATACACAATTTATTTAGCTGTTTGTCAGTTACTTTTCTTTCCTTAAATTTTTGGTAATTTTTTTAAAATTTGGTAATTCAGAATAGTTACAAAAAGGAAAATAAAATTAATAATAGTTTTTAAAACAGAAAAAAAGACAAACAAATTTAAAAACAGTAACTTTATTGGTTTCAAATACAATCACAACATAAAGAATTATAAAATAAATTTCAAATATATTTTTGAAACAAATCTATACTATAGATATATACAGGAAAATAAATACATACGTAAAAGTAGATTACACAATTTATATAGCTGTTTGTCAGTTACTTTTCTGCCAAAAGTAATTATTTAATATTATGCATTGTTACAAATGTGAATTAAATATATTGTAAAACTTTATTGGTATCATGCACAGTAATAAACAAAAATTCACTGTCTGCAATAGCAACATTAAAAATAACCAAAAAATAAACTTCCCACAAATAACAAGTTATCGTAAAATAAGTTAAAAATATTTTTAAAATAAATCACACGTATATGAAAGCATAGATATACACCTAAATGAATAAATATATATAGAGAGAGAGAAATAATGCATACATAAAAATATATGTTACTTATTGCATACATAAAAATAATGCAATTTATTTAGCTAATTAAGTATGTATTTTTCTTTTCTTTGTTTCAACTTTTTTAATGTCATTTTTTTCTCTACAGTAGTTATGTAATAATGCATTTGTAGAAGTGTGGATAATATGCTTTAAAACTAGCTCAGAAGCATGATCATTGTTACAAGGTTCATCATATAAAAAAATTCATTTGAATTTATCAAGCTAATCGATATTTCTGAGGCAATTTGACGTTGATTATTTTGTTTGAGGAACATATTTTCATAATCTTTAGAAAGAAGTTTCTGAACTATTATATAGTTATAGAGTACCGCTGTAACGACATCTGGGGAAGGGCACAATGAACTTCCCCTGTCTAAGTTACGTATTAAATCATAGTTAGAATTTAGTTCAAAAGTTTTATTAAGAACAAGTGATTTGGAACAAGAGTCGCATTTTAATTTTTTAAGTGCTGCTCTAGCACAAACACCAGCTAAATATGTTAAGACAGGTAGATATGGCTGAGCATCACGAAAATCTTTTTCAGATAGTGTAATATTAAAATTATGCGATACTGATGGCTCTAAAGGATTTTCATTACACGAATCTATAAAATTTCGTAATTTTGAAAAAAATTTCTATTTTTCTGCTTTTTTGCGCATAAAATATTTCTTAAAAAATCACTTTTCCTTTTAAAGGAGCCATAAAAATGCAACGAAAAAATTTGCTAAAATCACCAAATGCCAGTAATAATTAATTGTGATAAACCTACTGCAGAATTGACCAGTTCGAGTCTTACGGAGCATGTACAGATAGAGACAACTTTCTGATACGTTACAACTGATAGTTTTCTTTTTTTAAAAAGCGATTGAGAATGAATATAAGAAAATGCTGAAACACAGATCGTATTATTTACATTTTGAATCTTTCTTTATAATAAGCGGTCGTTTCAATAGTTAATGGTAAGAATTTTTCATTCATCATTTAATAAAAATGGATAAAAATTATTTTTTTAAAAACTAAATCAGTATTGTTTTTGTTATTCATTACAAGATTAATAATGAAATCATAAAGTCGTACATTGACTGTTTTCTTGTGGATTAAACTACATTAGCTTTGTAAATTAGAAATCGAAAATAGAAATTTAAAGCGAGATGTAATCACTGGGGAAAAAAGAGGGGAAAAGCCCATGTAACGCTGGGCTAAGCCGAGGGAAAAGAAACCTGTCTGTAAAGGAAAAGAAATTGAAGACATTTTGGAAAAGATAATTTTAATGACATGGGTATAGAAATCTCTCATATCGGGCATACTCTCTCTCCCAGAAATGATGACATCTGGTGATGGTTAATTAGTTATTTAATAATAAATTCATGCATTGTAAATTATTAATAGAAAATAAAAATTAGAAAGAAAAAAAAGATTTTATCCCGAGGGAAAAAAAGAGTTTTATACTTGGAACGGAGGGAACAGAAATTTGTCTGACAAAGAAAAGAAGTGGAAGAAATTTCTGAAAATGAAATTTAAATGACATAAATATAGAAATCACTCACATCGCACATACACATCCAGAAGTACTGGCTTCCAAGAAAAAGAAAGAAAAAAGGGAAAATTTACATAAAAATAATGTGATACCCATGAAAAAAAAACCATGCAAAACTGGGCTAAGCGGAGAGGAAAAAGACCCATCCAAAGGGGCAAATAAATGGAAAAAAAATTTTTAAAAAAAATTTTAATGACATTCAATAGAAACTACACACACATCCCCTTTTAGTGCTGACACTAAAAGGGGAAGGGGAAATTTCAAAGACAAAAGCTACACACTTGAAGAAGCCCGTGTAACGCCGAGCTATGAAGTTAAAAGCTTAAATAATGGATGATAAACTAGTAAAAAGGTGTATCATATTCATGAAGTCAATTAATCAAAATTTTTCAAATATCGGAAAAATTGATCTCAGAGATTGCTTTGTAAACCATTTTTTATATAGGCTTACAATTTTAAATATTTCTAAATTTTATATTTTTTGACATTTTCTGTTTTGTTTTTTTTAATTTGAGAACAATTTTATATAAATAACGTGAAAAGCACTATATATATTCCTTTCTATTTTACCATTTTTTTATTAACTCGCTGTCTTGTCTGTCTGGGTGGAATTTTGTAATTGATTTTAAACTAACTCCCCGATGAGCTAGAGATTTAAAATTTGGACCATAGCTTGGAAGTAGATAACGATGCGTGAAAATGTGAAAAAAAAGAGTTCTAGTCTCGAACCCGGGCCCCCGAAGAGGTGGGCTCCTATTTCGACAAAGGTCCAGTATCTCCGGAACTTGCACGAATTTACACGAACTAAGACCACCTGTCGATAGCACGGGTCGAATTGCGTCTACGTATTCAATTTCGTGTCTTTGGGGTTAAAGAGGGACCCCCAGGTTACCATAATTTTATCAACTCGCTTTCTTGTATGTCTGTTTTGGAGGAATTTTGTAATTGATTTTAAGCTACTTTTCTGATGAGCTAGAGACTTGAAATTCGGACCATACTTCAGAAGTGGATGACAATGCATTAAAATGGTTATAAAAACATGGTACATAAAAAAATTTATTGAGAAAATTATTTACGTATAGTATTGTGGGGGTGTTGGTCTAATCGGCACCCCTCTCTCTCCGTCATGCGCGTCTCTAGGTGTGGGGGGAAACAAAGCATCACCAACAAACTCCATAATAACAATTAGTTTTATTTATCCTTTAAACACACGCTTAAACAATCACAAGTGAAACTACAAGAGGAAACTTAGGAGTGATATATAAAGCGTTATCTAATCTTAATATCCAACTCTAAGTAAACCCGACTACGTGAACTAGATAAGGAGAACAAGCGATAATGAAAGACTAATTCTAATTCTACTATCTTCAATCTAATAATTTAATCTAAGCAATTACTTCCTTAACTCGCGCTAGGTTTGTGAATGAAATATTCCAATATTCACACTTACGTAACAGCTTCCCGGCTCCTTCTATCTTCCACCTACAAAACCTAAACTTTATATAGTCATATTATTCTAAATATCTCGGGTACTTCTTGAAAGGCGGTGAATTAATGTGAATGCTAGCCTCAAAGTTTCCCCAAGAGGATTTGTAAGACAAACGTCGCGAATAGACCCGTCACAGTATTAATTCAAAGTTCACACCGCAAAACTTATCCATAATAACAACATCATATTAGGTCAATGAACTGTCCGGTTTGCTGCCGTTGAGCTTTGGTTGCTTCTCTGTTTTTGAAACTTTCTTGTTAAATAACTATACTAAACCTTTCAGAACTTTAAAATATAAATTTCTGTTTTTAAGTTTGGAAACTTGGCTACATTTAGAAATACAATTTGTTGACATGTTGGTCGCAAAGCAATACACCTATTCGTTTACTTATTATTTTGAAACAAAATTCTCCATTTTTGCTCGCAAATAATATTTCCGGTAACAATACAATTTCATAAAATAAGCAAACAAAAGTCTGAAATTTCCATGATCTGTTTGAAAGAGTGCACGTCCCACTGTTCTTGTCAGTAGGAAGAGTCCTCATTTTCGCTGTACGGAAGTATTCGGTCGCGATGAGAGCAACTCTTAGTTTAGAAGTTGGCGGCTTTCGAATCTGAAAAACACATTCCTCCGACCACATTCAAAATCTTGATGATGATAACAGGACTACCCAGTGATGCTGCAACTTTGAACGGAATCCAAGACATTTTGTCGGTTTGATCATGACATGATAGGATATGATCTCCATTTTTGAAAAGACGTTTTAAAGCAGTTGTATCACAGTTGTATCACAATAGGTCTTCTTCGGTCGCTCACAATGTAGATTCTCTGTGATCGAAACGACAGACATTCTACAAACATGCCTGAAAAATGCAAATATATTCTTCAAGGAAGGTGTATTACTAGATCTTCCAATGAGAATATTATTTAATAACTGTTGACTTTGATCTCAGAAGCATTTCGGAACAAGATCAAACAGTCATTTCATGTGTAGCACTTCGGTACGGGAGAAGAATGTGCAAATCACAATAAGTTTGATTTTTAAGAGATTTAAATGGACATAATTCAAACAGTCCTGTTAGATCTTTCCAATATTCCGTCAGACTCTGGATATAGTGCAGGATTCTGGACGAATAGGCGATTTCAGAGCCTTCTGAATAAAATTTAATGGAAATTCGTTTCTTAGGCTAAGGCGCAAATAGTAATTGACGTTGCCTACCTTTTTCGGTTATAATAATAATAAAAAGGTTTCACCTGTTTTTACATTTTTTTTTTTTAAAAAGGAAGAAATTGGTCAATAATAGTTAGAACAGAAGTTAGGAAATTTAAAAAGTGTGCCATGAGAATTGCAACAGAAAAGTTGAATATATCTCTGATTTGAAAGGGGAATATGTTTTTCGTATCTTGATGTTCATATTTAAGGTGTATCATGCCTTAAAATTATTAAATAATAGACTGCAGAAAAATTTAAGGAAATCTAAAAAATTCACTTGAAGTCCAAATTTTGCTTGAATTTTGGTTGTCCAGCAGAGGTTGTTATCGACATGCTTTGGGAATGAAAGAGAACATTCTGTAATTTCAGTATTGATTTGGATTGCAGTAATGTACACTACTTCCAGAAAGTTTACAAATAGAAAGTACATAACTGAGAATGGGTAGCAGAACGAAAATGAAAATTAATACTCCATTTTCCTTGTATAGTTCAAATTTTATAAGATTAAACGAAACAGAAGCAATGAAATCAGTTTGAGGATTTATCATTTTATACATGATGTGCGTGATTCCCAAATTGACCTTTTTCCGAATTACATCAAGATATTTTGAATAGTTTAACAGTGGCTTCTTACCACAGACTTTGTTGGAATGTTAAGAATTTTCTTTTCATATGATAACTTTTGAGCTTTCTACAGTTATTGTTTTCTTCGGAATAAACCAGAACTCAAAATTTTAATTAGCGTGTACTGAAATGCTAAATAAAAAATTAATGGTACAAATTTGGGCCAAAATAGCGATGTCTTTTGTAAATTTGCTTTGTTTTGCAAAGTTAATGAATTGAAATGTCATAAACATTTACATTAAAAGAGAATAGAATCCTTAAATGTCTTTGAGGGTATATATGGTATTGAATGACTTATTTTGAGCCATTCAGCTTTAAAAATCGATGGTTTCATTCCATTTCCATGCATAAATTATATGCATAATTTAAAAACCAGAGCTAATCATTTGCACTGGCAAATATAATTAATAAAATTAAATTAAATTGTACTTTTCTTAATGTTTTGGCAACACAATTTCTCTCTTAAAATTTAAAAATTGTTGTAGTATGTTGAAATAGTAAAGTAATTTAATAAACAATCAAGATTATTCAATAGCTCAGCTTCAAAATTTCAGTCAGAAAGATTTGTAATTTCATTACCGTAAGTTTTTTTCTTTTTGTTACCTTAAAAAAGAATAAGTTTCCTGCTATTTTAAGTATTTTTAATTTGAAATTATATTTATACATAAATAAGGAGGAAAACTGTATATGAATATGCAAGAACTGATTGAATCATTTCTTTCAAAGCACATATGCATCAAAATCTTTTTTTTAAAAAATGAATTTACATATTATAATCTTTCTTTCTTATTTTTGCTTATTTATCCGCAAAGGAATGGCAAACAAAGATAATATACCATTTTTTGGAAGTTTTCTGTCAAAAACATACCACGCAGTTTTTCGCCAAATTACCGCCTTGTTTCATTTTCTGTTGCCTTTCTCTCCATGATAACTTTAAAACTAATTTACTTACTTTCCTTTTTATTAAATTTATATTGATAACATTTGTTAATTTAGGAACCAATTTTGTCTAAAGGGAAGAATAGGGGGGCCCTTGGTGAACGAAATTGATCGCCAATTAACTTTTTTTTATAAATATTTAAGCAATTTTTTTTAGTAATAATGGTACTTAAGTAATATCGCAACATATTGGTGATATTATATTAAACTAATGATTGTGTTAATTCAGCGCTTACAACACGTAGGAAATCGGTGAAGCCAACTTGGCGAGTTATTAATAAAGTTGGTGATTGTTGTGATAATACGTAAGCATTGTAATATTTTTTATTTCTCATTAATATTTCTTTATTTTCATTACAATATTCCACTTTGTAAATTCTCGGAACACCTATCCTGATTTCGCCGAGGGGGCCCCATTCTACGCTTTAATAGTTTTATATTACTACGCTACTGGTTTTTTGCGTGATTTTGGAATCGCACCACATACATCTTTGATTGCATTTAATGCTTTCATATTGTAATATTAACACCCTATCTAGCCCAAATTGTACTATTTGTCTATCAATATTATACTATACTTATATCAAACTAGAGTTTTAATTTTGGTTAGATAATCCTAAGAGCTTTTTCAAAAGAAGACAATAATAATGTTAAAAGGAATTCAAAGATATTCTAAAAGTTTAACGCAACGTAAATGACTCAATAAACTTTCATTTCCCCCCTCCACAAAAAGAAGCTTTTTGTAAAACACACCGAGATTAAAAAAGAATCAAATAAAACAAAAGAAAATTTAAAAAATGCAGAGCAGAAAAACCTTTATTTTCGAATGCGTGAGATAGTTTAATATATCAAAGAAGTGTTAATATACTTGTGTTGACTGGCGGTACATATTTGTCACTTTTACAGCATTTTGTAATAGTTTACAATAGAAGAATTAATCTGAAATTTTATGATTGGATCAATAAAGCTGTTAGAATTTTATATTATGAGTATTCATATTCAATTGCTGGAAAATTGGAAGATCTATATCCTCTCTTTAAAATTAGGAAAGGTAACAGTTCCATATATATGATTTATTTTTAATCATCGGTATGCACGGAATCGTTAAGAGCAGTGAAAAAGAAACACTTTATACTACAGTAGAACGTCGTTTATCCGAATGAATTGGGACCGGACTCCGTTCGGATACGCGATTGTTTGGATACGTGATTGTTCGGATAACCGAAAACTGAATTCGATTCATGCCGTATATGATTCTGGACACCATACAAATATTGAAAATGATACATGCGAGAAACGTGCTTGAAGAAAAAGCAAAATCTCGCAATTTTACCTTGATTGTGGAAAATAATCACTTAATTTTCGCTATACCATTGTACACCTTCGTTTTTTCACTTCAAGGTTTCTGGTTCTCTTCAGTAGCAGTAGTTGAGGAGGACTGCACTCTGATTGTTGTTCGTGCCAACAATCCATCGGTATCTCTAACGCAGGAAACGAGCCAGCATTTCAAAGTAGCACCCTTGCTACTTTCGTTGTTGTTGTCCTCGTGTTCATCCGTTTAATCGTCGACAGGGTCGGATTCTTCTTGCACGAAAGCTAAAATCTCGTCATCATTTAGCATTTAAAATCCACGGTCTTCTTCATCGCATGTCATCCAGGTTTCTACATCAACAAAACTCAACAAAACAGCACGTATACACTCCCTTACTTGGAAACAAACTGACCTAATATTCCGCACAGATGTTTACCAAATCACACAGATGAAATTCCCCAAATATCCCTCACATTGGGTTTCCAGTCATTTTTGGCTTCACACGAAACAACTGTTAAGCATTGCATTGTTCCAAAACGTATCCGGACTTTGGTTCGGATATTTGAGGCTCCGGATAATAAACGTTCGGATAAACGACGTTCTACTGTATATCAAAACACAATCCTTCAAAATTTCGTGGTAATCTAGGATATTAGTCTATTTTTTAGTAAGCACTTGCAAATTTTCCATTGTCCATTATTGTACCCAAGAAAGAAGTCGAAACAAGATAGAGCCATCTATCACCGAAAAAATATACCGAAATAAAATATTGCCAAGTATAGTAGATCTTTCTTCTCAATTTTTATTAATTTATTTGTGAAAAATAAGTAAATGAAGATAGTACAAAAACCTTTTATTCTTATAGGAATTAAGGGTGTCTTCGAACTTTCGCTCAGCTAAACGCGGAGCACGGTTTCAGACAGAAAAATGCCTCAATTTTCATGAAAAATTGCAACATTATAGCTCATACATCTGTAAATAATATAGCGTTTTCTAAAATTTCAAAATTTTCCGTGAATACTTTTTTTTGGAGTTTACTTCTTAAGAATCGATTTGCATATAAAGCTAGTAAGGAAATATTATCAGGAATGAAATTTAAAAAAAAAAGCGTTAACAAAAAGCGTTTGGCGCGCTTCTGCGTATGCGCTAAATCTCTGTCCGAAGAAAAAGTTTCTACTTTTTCTTCATTTTTAAAATTACGATCGTTCTTTTCAAAATAATTACAAAATCAGAAAGATCACTTATTTCGCCACAATACGTTATATATATATATATATATTTTTACAAAATAATGAAAATTGGCATTTTTTAACGATTTTTTCTAAAATGAACCAATATTGATGCATTTTTATGAAAAAGAGTTTTTCAATCATTCTGTGCGAATTTCTTACCATCAAAATGTATCTAGTGTACTAAAAAGGTTCATACTTTGTTCTTTTCGAATCAGTGTTTTAAATATAAAATACTAAAAAATTTTTTTGTGATTTATCAAAAAATACTCAAAATTCTAACTAAACATTCAATAACTTCATTATTTATAAACATAATCACACGAATTTTTTTTTTCAAAAGTCAAATGTTGTTATCTATATTTTGCTCAAAACTTGAAAAAATTGCTCACAAATTACGGATTTTAAAAAAATTTGTGTTTTTCGTCTAATAAACTTTTTACAAAAAATATTTTAAATAATTTTTTCTTATATTTTTGTTTAAAAATTACCGTCATTTGTTATCTATGAGGGAAATTTGGAGAGTGTATTTTAAAAACTAAGTCCTCAAACTTTAAAAAAAAATCGCTTCAAAACCTTAAAAAATAATTCGCAAACTACATTTATTAGCGTTTTTCTTTTTAGCGTAATTGGCGTCGAAAACCCGTTTTCGAGCCAAGCAAGAATTCATGCTTTAGCTCTTTTGACAAAAAAGTTGACTATACCAACTGAAAATTGCCAAATTTGACAGTATATATTTAATATTGTTTTGGTGCGTTGAATAGCAAAGTAACCAAGAATGATTATCAAAAATAAAATTTGTTTCAACAACACAGCCAATATACTCCGTTAGAATATTCCCTTTGTAGCGGTATCTTCATAAGTCAGAAACAGCCTCCGGATAGAGGTGATTGAGTTTACCAGGCTTTCTACTGTTCATCTTACTACAATTGATCAAATTATGATCAATAAAATGGATGGAGAGGATATGATTCTCTTTTCTCTCAACGGCCAGCTCCGGGCACATGCACGGGATCTGCGTGGTAATATTGTGCAAAATGCACACATTTCAATATTATCAGAAATATGGCTTAGCAATGAGGTATTAGTTGAAGTTGAAATTTTTTAACGCGTAACACAGTATAGATGACCAAGTATTATTAATCGTGGGGACGGAGTCGCCATGTATCAAGACGTGCATGATTCACAACATAAATTTATGGGCAATCATGATGATTTTGTGAGAAGAAACACGTTACGTTAATCAAACTAAATCTAGTTTGGGAGATATATGGGCCGTGAGATGCACTTTACCTAACGGTAAACCCATTGTTGTCGTCACAGTTTATATTTCTGTCAATGAATGTTACTGGCATTGTAGATTATACCCACCAGACATTTATTAGCATATACAGAAGTTGGTTCTAAGCTCTACTGGGGAGATAGTATCATGTACTTTCACATATATTTGGTGGTGATTTCAATATTGATTTCGTTAAAGACGAAGGATTGGGATTAGTCCAATTTTAAAATCAGAGCTTAGTTTGGATTTCCTTTCTGGTAGAGCACTGGGGATGACTAGGTGTAGTAACAACCACTGATGCGAGATTTTCACGATTTGTAAATCACGTAACTACTGCGTTCACGTATCATACTTTAGTTGCCATAAGCCTCTTGTCACAGTGATTAATAATGGCGAAAGTATTAATGTAATTAACACTCAAAGTGACATTGATAATGAATTAAATCAACCTTCTTAACGATGTACGCATTACTATGAGTAACATATGTTTTTGTAACATAATTGACGTACGTATATTATTTTACATACATATTATTTTACCGAATCAATATGAAAAATGTGAATAGAGTAAAGAAAATGCATGCGCAGGGTTTCAGTATTATGAGATGCGTTTATTTACCCTGCTTGCCTACTATATAATTAAAGACAACCGTACTTAAGGAGTAAACTACAGTCATGCGTCGGAGCCGATACACGCAGTTTTTTTTTTCATTTTAACACGTGAAAGGACAGCTCATTTAGCATTACGTTATAGGAGAAAAAAGGCGTAACACATTTTATGCCAGAAAAAAAATGGCTCAACTCGGTAAAAAATGTGAAGTATGATAAAATATATTGCTCTCTAAGGAATAGAGTGTAATATTAATTTTTCATTTCTTTTATAACTAAAAAAATGTACCTGATTCTGGTCCTATCTTTTAACATTAACCAAAGACAGCCTTAACAAAAAAATATTACTTTTCTTTACTTGAATCAAATTTACTCATAACGTTCGTGATACGAAGCAACTTTGCAAGATATAATTCGGTACATCATCTTTTAAAAGAATTTTGCTGAATAGTACGAAATGTTCACTGAATAAGAGAACTATTAATGGTTGGAATTTGAGAATCTTCAATGGACTAAATTCATGTGACGACATAATCACATGATAATTTTAAACCACGTGTTTTTTGCCAATCAAGTTCAAAAGCACATGCGACGTCATAGTCACGATAAATGCAATTATCTATTTTCAGCAAATCAGTTCATGCACTTCGTTGTTGCCAAATTACGCTTTTACAGAAACTTTTTTTTTAAAAAAAATTAATATTTGTCACTTTATTTAAAAGTACATGTATAAAACAAGACTTTTTTTTCTTTAATTTTAAATATTTTTGCCGAAATTTCTTTTTATAACTCTTGAGCATCTTTACCCAATTATGCAATTTGAAATTTTACCTAAGTTTTACAAATAGAATAAAAAGTACGAGCTATAGTTTATTGTCCGTTTTGAAGTAAATGCAGAACACGTGTTTATATTATCATATGACCGCCATGAATTTAGTCCATTCTGATCAAATCATGGCTTTTCGGATTCATTTGTTAAATCAAAAGTTGTCGCCAAATACCGGGATATGCGGCCAATAGGAGAAAACCCTATGCACTCATTTTCGAACAAAACAATATAACGATTACAACATTAAGTGATATTTTTTAATTAGGGATGTCTTTTAATTTGGTGGAATTGGTTGACGGTATAATACCAAAGTACCGATTTCACAAATGTAATATGAAAATATCTTTAAAAGTTAGAGAGAAAGCTATAACTTCTTTATCATAATTGATAGGAAATCTATTCTGATGGACCGCGAAAGTTAAAGGACGAGCAAAGTATCCAGGATGGGAACTTCATTTGTCGCATCGTGTTTTTGAATGTAACCAGAAACGATTGTAACTCGCCAAATTTAGTTAAATTGTCTTGCAATTTGAGTGTGCTAAAAGTGTAGTGATAAGAGTTTTGCAAAAGTTTTTCTCTGCAAAAACAAGTATTTTAATTAAATGGTAGATTGTGATAGTGATTATATGACATATTTGCAGATTCATCTTTTCATGGGGCATTTTATATTTTTACTCGTTCCACATTTTCCATTACATCAAATTAAATTATACTACTTGACAGATATCTGGTAAAAACACTGTACATTATATTATATTTATTATAAATAATCCTATAGTAATTAATATTTTAAAACAGACACACAATGCTAACCATTGCAAATCTCAAGGTAAACGCGGATCACTGAGTTCTATACATGACACGAAATGCACAGCTGCCCTGTAATTGCTGAGTACGATCCAAGGGAAGCAATAGAAAATTCCGCAATATTCGTGAAGCTTTTAATGAGAAAAACTCGTAGAAAATTGTGTCGAAGCAGAAATGCAAGGTCGGCACCAACGAAGTAGTTATAAAAAAACAGACGCTTTCAGAAGGGTTATATAAGCTGATGGGTTCATTCATTATACCTTAATGACCAGCCACGCCACCCACACACATCTATGTTAGGTGAAGAATAGTTCAGATTTGAGAATAGAATGAAATCAAGTTACGTTAGCATGTGAGGATGGATTCATATATTGATAAGTGTTAAAGACCATGCACAAATTTTGCAGCATGTGCATAATTTCTGGATGTTCCCACACATTTTCGTTGTACTTCACCCAATAATACCTTTCCTTATGGCGTGTCTAATTTATCTTTACCAATGGATAACGCAGTACTGCACATCACGCATTAGTCAACAAGTTCTGGAAGATAACCAAGTACTTTTCCAGCAATCAATGTCTTCAGAATTTTCATCGGATTTTCCATCCATTAATTAATTGGACATTAATTGTGTACCCTGCCATCGCTCGGAGGACGAGCTACGAAACGGTTTAGAGCGAATTATCGACAGTCCATCTTGCTACTATTCGCTTTGTCGGGGTAGAACCCGCGATGGATCCGAAGCAAGTAACATGACCACTAGACAAAGTGATCATATCTGTCGGGAAGCTGTTACTGGCTTATATTACAAAAATAAAAAAGTATATAGAAAACAAAAATAAACAATGAATTCACTTTTGAAGCAATCGCGGGTGCAACATAAAATTATCGCGGATGCAACCTGTCTAATTTAAGTAATATAAACGTCAATATAACTTACATAGGAAGGAAATAATAGGTCAAACAATGTTACTAACCAGTACACTTCTTTGTCACTTATGTTAATTATTTTTTTCAAATGTGTCAATATTCGCTGAATATTCCATAAACATTAATTTAATCAGTATTTTTCTCTGGAGCTTCCAACTTCGCGATTATGTCTTCACACTGCACGTCTGATGTGTCATTCCTGATTTCTGTGAAACGTTTGTCATCAATCATCGTCAGAAATTGTACTCTAATTTTCAAATCTTCATCCATATCGCTCTGACCCCTTCCCCCACAGAGCGATATTGAGTAACTTTTTGTTTTTGCCAGATTTGCAGAGCAGTTGTACTAGCATGTACAAACCAGAGCAAATATCTTTCGGTAGACAGCGGCACAGACAGTACCATCAGTCTTACGGCAGCTTCTGCTGGTGGTTTTGAGGCTTGATAAGACGTTGGTGGAGATTCTTCATTATAGATCAGTTGTCTGAATCAATATCTGAATCATTGTAAACATCAGAAACGCGCAATCTCGTTTTAAGTGGCATAAAGGATTTACTTGATTTGATTCTGAAGGCGCAGATATAGCAAGATACGGAATTTATTTTTGTAATTTGTAAGAGGTTCCAAATCGTCATCGCGGCCACATCACTTTCTGTATATGGTAGATATCGCCGATTTTAAAACCATCCACATTTGAAACGAGACAGTGAGATTCGTGCCACGGAAATGCTATGGTCGTCTTTAGACTGGAAGAAATGTTTTGATTGAATGCCCTATTATAAAAATCATAAATGTGTTTTTTTCTTTCAT
>BMAO01024008.1:0-20207 GCA_019973975.1 Trichonephila clavata
AGAAATACAATGGATCAGGAAAGACTTCAGCTTTGGCAGTTATATCTATTGAAGCAATATAGCATCTAAGATAAATTGCGAACCAATCACTAAGGATTTCAGCAAAATTTAAAAAATAGAAAATTTCTGTTTCTTTTAATTTCTTTCTTTTTTTTCACTATGGGGGAAATTCGCGACTGACTGGCACCAAGCGAGTAATCACGTGACAAATTGGGCAACAATTGCACGTGCTTTTCAATACCGTGGTAGAATCCAATACGCAAGTCGTTGACATTCTTTAGCTTTAATTTATCTAATTAAAATATATGAATCATTGGATTTATGCATATTCTAGTGTATATATTTGTTAGGAAAAACTCTCAACAACTCTTGATATAATTTTTGCTTTATTCTGATTTATTTATCTAATTAAGGTATTCGTCTGCTTCAAATAGTGTTAGCTGGTATATTTATTTAGGTTGATCCTAGCACTTGGTACACAGCTAATAGTTATTTTAATTCTTAATTAATTTAGTAGTTATTAATTGTATATTTTGCGCAAGAATGGCTTACAGTATGTAGGATCAATACAACTTCTTTTAAAAACTTGAAACTGTTTGGACTATCGAATAAACAATTTTATCGTTTCCTTAAAAAGAACTCACTATTATTATCAAATAGAGTCAGTTAAGTGTATATAATATAAAAAAATGTCTGTTTATAGTTTTAATTCATAATTCAAAGTCAAGAGAAAATATTTATTCTGAAGTAAAACAATTTGATGATAATTGTGAAAGGAATTTTACAAAAAATTAAATAAATTTTTCTTTGATTTTTACATTTCACAAATTATTGATTTCTAAATTATTAATAATTATTATTTACTGTTAAAAATTAATGTCATTTCTTTCTTTAAATTAAAATAAAATATTCTTAAAGGGATGATACCATCGCAAAAGGCAACAATTTTTAGAAATGATCAAATTTAATTTGATTGATTTGTTGTTATCTTATTTATTTTTTTTATTTTTTTTTTTTTGAAGTACATTTTTAAACTTGCAAAAACGTTTGTTTCTTGAAGCCTGTGTATATAAATTATTAGGTAATATGAGAGAGAAAGTTTTAGATAAATGTAGATAATTATTTTTTGGTGAAAGTGTATTTTCTCCCATCGCCTTCCCCCCTCCCCTTTTTTTTGTAAATAAAATATTAGAGTTGATATGGTATTTATCCTGTCATGAAAATGAATTTTTTAACACTATATTTACATCAAGTTTGCCTACTTACACTTAAAATTCGAATGAATATTTTATTTTACTATGGAACAGTTACTAAATGAAAATGAATTTTATTTTTACAATGTATTACATATAAATACTTTATATATATGTATGTGTTTTACAATATTATGGAGCATTTAAAGATATTTGAAATGTTTCTAATAAAATAACATTCTCCATCTTTGACTGTCTGATTTACTTAGTAATTATTCTTTAAAAATGTTTGAATTTTTTTATAGAAATGATTGTCTAAAGTAATAAAAGAAAATACTATTTCATTTTTTAGTTAAAGCAATGATTCATATAACATATAATTTTCAGGATATATTCATTGTAATGTGATTATCCATTATTATGAGTTATTTAATTACATATAAAGTACATAATCAGGGCTAATAATTAACTAAATGATTATAATGAGTTATTTCTACATGTATTAACTGTTTTAATACTTTTCTCTAAGTTGCAGTCACTATAGCAAGTGCTCTTTAAGCACATTAAAATTAATAAAGAGTTACCTTCAGTCATGCATGTGTACAGAATGCTTAAAAACCTTGTTATATTAAGTATCGAAAAAAAAATTGCAAAAAATTGTAACTTTCCTGAAAAAAAAAACATGCATTAAATAAACATGTGTTTGTAATTTTACTCGTTAGTACAATGCTTTGCAGAACTGAATAGTTTTCTATTGGAAATTGCACTTTTATATCTGGGATACTAAATATAATGCATGAGTATGCGAAACTTGGATCACAAATTAATGTTATTAATGCTAGTATGAACTATATTAAAAGTTCGCATTACAATTTTTTATGACCAAATTGAATACTTTTTTTTTAATTGTCTTTGTATAAAGTGCCTTTAATATATACGTTGATCTACTTTTTAAAAATTATTATACAATATTAAGGGAATGTTTTCATCAGAAAAAAGGGCCATAATTATCCAGAAATTCAATTTAATTATCTTTAGTCTTAAATATATTTCTTCTTTTTGAATACATATAGTTTATAAAAAATAATAGTATGATTTATCTATAAACAGATTCTTGTGTTCGAATCTTAGATAATTAAATACTTAAGTACCTCTGTTACTGCTCTGAAGATGCGTAAAATAAGTAAAACTTAAGTTAATTAAACATTATATGTTCTCAATATAACTTCATTTAAAATAAACAAAAATTTGCTTCAGTTAACTAACATATTTTACTTTCTTATGTATGATCTAAATATAATTTTATTTAAAATAAAAAATTTGGCTTTGAAGTATTTACATGTTTGTGAAAGTCTACACCTCTCCAAAATCCTTTTAGAACAGGTTTCTTTTGTGAAGACAACAATAGTGAGAATAAAGCTTGGTTTAAGCTGGCGTCGGTATTGAAAATATTCTTCAAAGTAATTGCATACATAATAAACAGGGAGGAGATGGTTTATAATCCTCACGTTTCAACATGCTTTCAAAACACTCATATTTTGCCCCTGGTATATGAAAAAAAGTGATTTTTTTCCTCAATCATATTTTCATTTATTGATTGAACAACCATTTTAGCAAAATGAGACATTTTTTAAAAGTACAATGTGAAACTGCGATAGCAAAATAGTCCTAGCGATGGTAGTAAACAAACGCAGTGTAATCACGTGACACAGTTTTCACGTGATCGTGACGTCACATGAATTTAGTCCATTGGTTTAATGGCCAAAGAAATATGATAAAAAGTTTGGTTTTTTTTCTTTATGAATAAAAATTGGTTTTTATTTTATAAACCCTTTTCAAACGCCACCAGAGGGCCTCGCGAAATGTATCTTGCCCACATTAAGTTCAGGTCTCGCGCCGCCACTGAGTGAATGTGATGTGGTGTGGCAGTTAGAAGAAGTTATCTTCCTTATTGTCTTCCCTTTAAAACAATTTTAACGGAATGTAGAAAAGTTTATAAATTTCTTTCACTAAAATAAGATTTTCAATAAAAATTCACATTTTTTTTTTCGTATTTTATTTGAGTATTTGTAAAAATAAAATATTGATTTACAAATTATTATATGAAGTTTTCAAAAATAGTTTTATTGTACAAATATTATATAAAAATAATAATGTGTAAAAAAAAGATATTAAATATATAGTGAAATAAATAAAGTAGATAAGAGAGAAATTTTTTAAAAATTAAACATCTTCATTCAATACTATTTTCTCAAATTTCTATCATTTTTAATTTCATATTTAAGTAACAAGAATTCCGAATTTAAAAAAAAATATCAATTATTTCAAAAGAAAATGGCAAATTTTGCTTGTAAAAAGAAATATAAATGTTGGAATTTTTTAGAGAGCTTATACATACAAATTTCTACTATTTTAATCTCTTCATTTACACTAAAAATATTATTCAAAGAATGTTTCTAAATTTTTTATGCAAAATAAGCCCAAAAATGATACTAAAAATTCAATTATTTTTATGTATTCTCTTTAAAAAATCTAATTATATTTCGGACTAGATTATCTAGCGAGAACCAAACTCCACCACTTATTTCTATTCTAAATTATTTTGTGCTGCTCTAACTCTGTGACGCATCCCGAGGCCGCGGTGGCCGAGTGGTCTAGGCATCGGATCATGGCTAGCGTGTCATGAGTTCGATCCTAGTTCCGCCATGTAGGGGAGCGATATACGTTAAATCTATCGAGAGCTCAAACGTCCTCCCGTTGGTGTGGGGTGCTAGCACAGGTGTCGTCCGCGTCACTTGACCATGGTTCAAAATTACGCGGACCGTCTCCAAAAGCCCTCGTGTTGCTGATCAGTGCGACGTTAAAATTCTCTCACTCACTCTCTGTGACGCAGCACGAAGTCAGAAGATCTAATAGACAACAGCCCAGAATGATACTCACTCTTTTTGGCACTTTGGCAAATTTTGAAGTGTTATGTAACGGAAAATTTAAAATTAATTTTTGTTCCTTTCCAGACACAACTATCTCTTTATAGAGCTAACTTCTCTTTTTCTTACTTGTTTCATCAATGGATAATTTTATATTTTCTCTATGTTGTAAATAACACTTTTTTTTATTCATTTTTTTCTTCACTTCACAACTGTGGTGGGATCTATTTATGAACCATTACCGTTGCTATGTGAACTGAAATGAAATCATAGTGTTTATCATCTCCATATGAATTTTTAAAGGGTCATTATCATTATTTGCATCTCTTTAAATTTCAAATTTGTTATAAATAAAACAGAAAATAATTTTTTTTTTCGTTAAAAACGATAAGTTTCATCATTGAAGTTTGAGAATATCTTTTATGTACAATCACATTATATTTTGACAGGATGTTATAAACATTGACTGATATTCGTACTAAATTTAAAATTAAAAATTCAATGGCTTCAAAAGGCGACGATGGGATTTCTCATTTATCAGAAGAAAATATTCCAGATATCACAAGTTTAAATCTTAATCTAAAACTATTAAAAGTAATTTTTTTGTGTACAGTTTGCTTATTTATTTCCTACTTTCAATTTTAAGTATTTTAATTTAAAAATTTTTTTTTTTTATAGCCTTTGGATGAAGCACTCCGGTGTCGTATTTGCTATGAATATTTTAACAATTGTATGATAACGAAATGCAGTCATAATTGTAAGTACCAGTATATTTAGTTTCGTTTTCGACTATTGTCAGATTTTTAAGTCTGTTGCTTGAAGTAGAACTGAATAATAAAGCAAATGTAATAATTCCGACATACTTTTGTTGCGTATATTCTGGAGAAAATATGTTTTCACTTTCTTTAAAATTTCAGATTGTTCTCTCTGTATCAGAAAACATATGACTTATAGAGCTCAATGTCCCACTTGCTTTCAGGTAATTTATTTTAATGTTACTCAAATGATAAATTCAAATAATTGATGTTGAAATGAAGCATTGATTAGATTAGGTTCAAATGTGATTCATATAGGCATGTTGTAAAAGGTAGCTTCAAGTATAACTGCTTTCCAATCTTTGTGACTGCACTGTTGATGCGGTGCAAAGTGTTAAACATCTTATGCTTTTTTTTGTACAAAATTTGAGAAGGAAAATACCTGAAGGTCATAAACTCCATGCTCTTAAATCAACTGACCTCCTAAATTTTTGCAATTTTCCTCAAATAAAACTTCATTCATATTATTTTGAACTTCATTGATGTGATTTTGTAAATTTTCATTAAACTGTATTGTATTGGTTTTGTTACGTAATTGTTGAATTTAATAATGTACTTGTTTAACTTAATAACTTTTTTATTTTATAACTTTAATTTTGTTACTTATTTTTTACTTTATTTATCATATTTTTTTTTTGTTTTACTCACTTTTGTAAGAAGGCAACCTTTAATAAAACAGTAAAAAGGCCTTTTTATATGTGAGTTATTATCAAAGTGTAAACACAAAATAATGATTTATAAAATTATTGAATTTATTTAAATTTTTATTTTAAATGTATGAATTTATGTAACTTAAAACACTGTTTTTTTTCTTTTAAAGGATGCTTCTGAACCTGAATTGAGAAATAACAGACTTGTTGATGAAATTCTACGTTTATATCAAAAACTCAAGTAATGCTTTACAATTCTATTTCTTCAAAAAAAGTTGCTGTGATATTCTTATAATAAAATTTTACATGAAATTTTTATAAACATGCAGGATCAAAAGGATTAATTTATATCTCTGAAATTCACAGTAATTTTGTTATATTAATTCTTCAGTCAGATTTTTCTCGTTTTTCTTACATTTATTGCTTTGTCACTGAGATGTATTTTTTAAAATTGCTTAGAAGGAAAAAAAATGGTACTGTTTAATGAACCAGGCACAAATCTCGCCAAGCAGACACTTTTGATGACTGCATTTAAAATACAAACAAATAAAAGCTACTTATTGTAATTCATACAAATTTTAATTAATTGCTCCAGAAAATTACATGGATAATTAATAGAAATGGTTCCCGTTGGTAATATATCCTCTGCAGGCAGGTAGCAAAATTAGACTGTTTATTGCCAGCATCTGGCAAACTCAATTATACCAAGAGAATATTTTTAAGTTAAAGCCAGCTGGATGGCATATTTGGTTTGTCACTGGCCTTCTGTACCTAAGATTGCAGGTTGGACTCCGGCCCAAGTCGGCGGATTTCTATGGTGCTGAAAAGCGATTGCGTCCATGTCGTATTATTATGTGACGTGAAAAATCCCTTGAGTGCCTGTTTGGCTTGGGTTCTCTCAGAATAATTAAATTCCTAGAGCAAAGTTTGCTTCTTCAGAGCTCAGGTGCCTCTGTCTGGGGAAGAAACTGGGCTTCAAAATTACTTGTGGTAATTAGTGTCGCCTATATGGTGCTGCACTAAAAAGTGATACCAGCTCCTGGGGAATGTACTAGATCTACAAAGGTAAAAATACCAATCCGCAGCCCCATTACAAAAAAAAAAAAAATTTCTAAGTTAAAATTCATTAAATATAATTTTTTCCCCTTTTTTCTATTTTTTCAATGAAGTCATGCTGTACTGTAGTTGCTTAAGTTTATCTTGGCATTTCATTTTTCTCTCCCTGTTTTTAACAGTTAAATTTATTAAAGGTTAAAGCTATAATTGTGAGCTTTGATGATTGAGCTTTTTCTAACTAGCATATAATAATATTTGGATACATACATTTTCATATATGCCTTAATAGATACTATATATATCTTATGAATGAAATTTGTAAAATTATCTTTAAGAAAATCATTGTTTGTCTTAATATTAATCTTTAGATTATATTTAAATCATTTTATTTTTATATGAGAACCAATGTTTCATTTTATTTCTTTTACATAAATATACAATATATGTGAATTATTTTAGACTTTTTTTTAAAAATATGCAAGTTTTTCTTCTTTTCATTTTCGAATTTTTTCACAGGGAAAATCTTCAAAATAGTGCACATCCACAACCACAGCTGAAAACTAAATCTTACCAACCTGTTGAATCTATAAACATTAAAATAGTAAGCTTCAAATTTTATATTTTTCAAACTTAATTAAATATTCATTATATTTGTCATCTTATTATTGTAAAAATAGTTTTGAAACATTTTGATCAAACTCGTAAAAACATTTTAAATTTGTGTATGAAACTGTAATATAAAATTTTTTCAAGTGAGTTAGAATTTATAAAGAGGTAAGTGACTTCTGTTCTTCTATATCAGGTGTACTCAACCTTTTTCCCCCCGGTTCACATATATTTGATGCTATTTCACACAGGTGGATTATTACGAGGAAAAACAGATTATAAGACCATGGCTACAGTAGACATTTAAAATTTGGAAAATTCATCAAAATATTGAAAAACATTCTTGACTTTAATTTTAAATATATTAACATTTTTATATATAATTAAACATTTTATTATTTAATATAATTAAACATTTCATCATTTAACCTCTCTAATAAACATGCACATAAAATTTTGCTCTTGCTCATTTTCATTAAGTTATGGGGTAGCTTCAATTTCCTTTCCTCCATGACCATGGTTTTTGTTTACATTCTACTGTCATGCAAATAAAACTGCTGTATACTTTGAAATTTTTTTTTCTTTTGACAAAACTTCTTTTAATTTTAATTTCAAATATTAATTTATCAAGTGCAGGACAGCAACAAAGAATTTTAACTGTATTCCAGGTTGAAATAAATATTCTTCTTCAATGGCACTTGGTGGACCTTAACCATCTCAGGAATTTTCCTCCAAGCCTCTGTCTCTTTTTTTACCATAGTCTTCCAATTAGTCACTCTTAGGGTAGCAAAATCCCATTCTAGACAATCAGTCTATCTGAGGTTGGTTTGACCCTTAGTTCTTGTTCCAGTGAGCTTGACCAATGAAGAATGGACAAAGACCAAGATATAAAAACTTTAATTATATTTCCCTTGTTAGTTTGAACACTCATGCAGCAAACAATAAATTTACAGAATTTTTTATTTATAATATAATTAGATAAGTATTAATAATGATAATAGTGGATGTGATCTAAAATGTTAGCATTATGTATTTTTTTCTTTTTATTTAAACAAGTTGTGATTCTTTGGAATGTGAGGTTTTGGAGATTAGGAAACACCTTATGCTAACCTGCTCTAAGCATGATGTTTAAAGAGAGAACTCTTGAAAACTGTTAAATGTGTGATGCAAGTCAAAATAACACATCCAAAGAGTTGAAAAATTTTTTAAATCAACCCACAAATTTTGAAACTTTTCAATTTTTTTGCAATTTATTTGGAGCTTAAGACTTCATCTGAGTCTCCAACATCACAGTAGTTAAACATTGAACTGGACTGAATTCACTTAGACTTGCGTCTGTATCTTAGTTTGATATTATTAAAACTTTTTATCGATTTAACTAAAAATAGTTCTTTTTAAAACTGAAAATCATTTTAGGTTTTATTTGTTAATAAAAGTAGTAAGTATGGCTATTGTAATAGCTAGATATAGAAAAACTAACGAAATAAATTATCTGAAAATTGTAAGAAGCAATGGCAGAAATCACCTGAAACTACTAACTTTTGATGAAAAAACTGCAATGCTGAGATTCTACATCTGACACTATGATATTTTTCCAGCCCCAAGTAAATTAATTTTAAGACACATGCTGTGTTTTCTGGATTATTGTAGAAAGTTCTTAGTAAAAGCTGTTCACACTGTATTGCTATTAAACATCAGCATTCCGTGAGGTACTCTGTAAAAATGGAACATAAATGCAAGTCTTGTCATGAATGTTATGGAACATATTTGCTCAAATTTTAAAGAGAGGGAAAGTTTGCATGATATGAACAGCAATCTGGTTAGTTCCTTGTTTTCATAAGCAGAAGCCATTGTGCTTTGAAAATGTTTTCTTTTTACTCAATATGCGAACAATGTATAAAAAAAAATATTTGCCCAGTGCATATGTAAACTGAAGAAAAAAAATGAAGTAAAAGAAAATTCGAAATATCATGTCAAGCAACTAGAAAAGGCCATATAAAAGCTAATTATTCTCCAAAAAATAAATAAATTATTGATGTGTTGGCACTTAGTCAAAGCAAGGACATTTATATATTAAGTAGGATTAGGTATAATTTCTGAAATCCTTTTTGGATTTATTCTTAACTTTGAGATAAGTACTGCTAAATTATTATCAAAATTGTGGGGGAATTATAAAAGTTGATAGTGTGGAACATCACATAGGGCAAAAAGGGCATGTTGATGTGTGCGAGAAGAATTTTGCTGAAACACCTAAAGCCATGGAAATACATGCTTCCTTAATGAGGTGGAAACAATAAATTCTTGAATACCAAATGAGATTTATTTCCTTATTGAGTGATGGTGACTCAAAATCCTATCAACTTTTAGCAGAAAATAACATTTATGGATCTGATATCAAAATTGAAAAGGATTTATTGAACCATATGGGCTGGAGGCATTTTTATGCAAAAAAGTTAAAATATGAAAAGTAAACAAGGTGTCTTTTTTGATCAACACAACAGAAAAGCTTCTTTGATCAAAAATATCATGACTCTACAAAATTTTTACTACAATGCCATGAAAGACAATGTACTGCACAGATTGTAAAAAAATTGTTTTAGACATTGTTACATCTTAATACTTTATTATTACATTATTGAATTTTTTAGAGCAATGGACCATGATCGGGCCACTCATAAAAGCCCAGTGAGCCACAGGTTGAGTATTGCTGCTCTATGTAAACCTGCTTTAAATAAAATTTTAGCTGTTATGTAATGTACATATTTCTCTTTATTAAAGTTTATAGGTTATTAATTTCATTCTCTTCATCATGATTATATGAAAATATGCTCAAATTTCTTATCAGTATATTAAACTTAAGTCATTTTAAATTACATTTCAAATTCATAAAACTTAATGTAATCATAAATCTTTTGAATAGAAAAAAGAACCTTGTACTTCAAGTCAACCGCAGAAGGCTGAAGATCTCAAAGACCTAACTGCTATTGATTTTGGGGAAGGTATTTCATTATTATTATTTTTTATTGTCTTAAGTTGTATTTTAATTTTAAAATCAAAAATGCATGCTGATAAAAATGTAGGAGGGTAGTAAAAAGAAAAACTATAGAGTTGCAAACTTAAAATAAAATGAACTTAGAGTAAATTTACAATTAGAGAATTTTTTTTTCTTCAAATGGGGCTGTGAATTAGTAATTACCATTTCAGACCTAGTACATTTCCCAGGAGCTAATATCACTTTTTAGTGAGAGACCATATTGGTGGATACCAATTGCCCCAATGTAATTTTGATGCCTAATCCCCCCCCCCTTGAGGGAGGCACTTGAGCTCTGACAATGTGAAATTGTGTTAGGAATTTAATCTTTTCAGATCACCCAAGCCAAACAGGCAGAAATGGATTAAGGTAGCTGGAGCCCTGACAGAAAAAATTTTGAGGTCCTTGGGCTCAAAAGTCAAATAACTAAAATAGTGAAAAGATTAGCTGACCTTAAATTCTCAAAATAAAATGTATTGCTAATAATAAAATTCAGTGGCTAAAGAAAAATCTTATATGTATTTAAAAAATATTAAAAACTTTACTAAAGAGCATGCAATTTTGCTTCTTGATTTCTCTGTGCAAGTTAGCAAAGAGAAAGCAATTATTTTTGTTTTATCTATTTCCTCCCAAACATCTTGTTCTATGTATATAAAATGGCCATGTTTTTCAATTTGTTTTCTCTTCGTCATGGTACTTCTTAAATAATTTTTAATACCCTTTAAAACAGAAAAAGATATCTTGTCTGATGCATTCGATATCAGTATTGTTAAAAATATTTTCAAAAATATCTTAATATTAGGATTGCTCTTGCAACTTGATAAATTTCTAGTGGGGTTTTCATTGTATCTTTGTTTTCTTTTAAAAATAGTAAAAACTTATCCAATTCATATAATAAAAATTAAAAGATTCAATATCGCCTTTGTAAGTTTCCTTTAATTTTTGTGTGGCTTTCTTCTTAATTTCATATAATAATCTCTCGTCAAAAAGTACAATTAAGTATTCCATAACTGTTTCATAAATCTCAGCTCTCCAGGATAGTTCTGCTCTTGCATATGACATAAAATGAGTTTACTGTGAAATTTTCCTTTGTTTCAAAAATTCATAACCCTTTACTTACACCGAAAATAATTTTTCTCTTTTGCTGCCTGCAAGCTTCTCCAGCTTCTTCAAATGAGAACCCTGATACATCAGTGGCTTCTTGTTTCCTTTTTTAAAATTCATTTCTGAAATTTTGGATATAATTTTTTAGAGATTTTAGTAGACCAGATCCTTTTTAAAATTCACACTCAACTTATTGAGATGATTTGCCTAGTAGCATTTATTTTCTGGAGTATGGTATTCCAAATCATGGTCATTACAGAAGTTTCATATTTGTCCATCCGTTTCAAAATGGAAGTAGCCTCCAGTGTTATGGTCTTTTTTCCCTCATTCGTGTCATGGATTTCAGCCAAGGCTGCTTTTATTTAACTTTATCTTGCTTTTAAAGCCTAAATTCAACTAGCTTGAAATAGTTTGCTTTGAACTAGACATATCTTTTTATCACATTCCATTTTGTTTCACTTATCTTCATTAGTAAAACACACTGATTGAAATAAAAATCCCATCACGAAGAAGGACTTGTGCTTTTTCAACAAAATTTGTTATGGGTTTTTATACATCTGAAAAATGACTTTGATTCAAATTTTGCATTAGGCACATGTATGGTGCTAGTTGTGCCACTTTGAGGATATGAATCAAGTGTACTTTAAATATGCGCTATAAAGTTTGTAAGAGTTATTTATCATTGAGATTTGACGTAGTGAGTTGATTTGAGTCCAGAATGAATTTTAGAAGATGAAGAAGCCATTATCAACAACTTGCTAAGTTTTAATGAGGTAGTATAATAGAGTTAAAAAAGGGGGATTTTATTTCCATGATATTGCAGAAAGACTTGGTAGGAACATTTCCACTGTGCATTATTTTTGGCAGCAGTAGTCCCGGGAAGGTACAATCTCAAAAAAACTAACTCTAACCACACACAGATCACCACTGACAGAGAAGACCTCCATATTCACCACATCATTAGGGAACATTGTAGTGCATCTACTGCAGAAATAACAGTTTTTTTGGGCGATAGAATAACTAATTGAACTGTAACAAATCAATCGTTTGAGAAATAGCTCCCAGCTAGACACCCTTTAGTGTTTATACCATTAGCTCCAAATCACTGACATCTGAGACTTCAGTGATGTCATGCTAGAGATCATTAGAGAGCAGAGTGGTGATGTGTTGTGTTCTCCAATCACAGCTGTTTCTATCTTTGTGTCAGTCATAGCTGCATATTGATTAGAAGATGGCCAGATCAGAGCATGGAAACAACCTTTCTGCAGTATAGATACACTGGGTCTGCACTTAGATTTATGTTCTGGCGCAAGCAATTTTCTTAGATTGCCGGAGCACTCTCGAGGTTAATTCACATATCCTAACTGCAAACTTGTACGTTAGTGTGGTGATTCAAACTGTTGCACTACCATTTATAACCATCATTCATGAAGTATTTTTCAATGGGATAATGTGAGTCCTCATACCCTGTTGTAACTCAACATGCTTTATGGATGTCAACATGTTACCAGATCTTTCTCCAATTAAGCATGAATGGGACATCATTGGGCAGCATTGTCCACAACCAGAATAAAACAACCTTACTGACTGACCAAGAGCAACAGGCGTGCAATTCCATTCCACAAACTGATATCCAGTCCTTGTACGACATATTGTATGCACATTTGCATGCTTGCATGTAAAATTCTGGTGGTTACACCAGTTTTTAATGTGCTATCATTTCACATTTGAACTGGCTTTTCTTGCACTTTCATTAACCTGTGATATTGAAACTTAAATGAATTAAATATATTACCAAGACAAGTGTATTGCAAAAGTTTCTCATTAGTTCATAATAATTTTTTCTTGGTGGGATTTCCCCCCCAACAGATTTAAATGTACCCAAGAGTAACTAAACACTGCTGTGAACTAAAAATTAACTTGTTTGTCTTGAGTAGCGTTCATTTGTTCGAAATAAAATTTCTGCTAAAAAACACATGCAAAAATTTTGTGCAGATTACAACAATACGAATACAGAAGAAAGCTGGCTAAGACTGCCACGTGGCTCAAATCCATGAAAATTATTAGAGTTGCAATATTGGTTCAAGATTTTTTTTTTTGCATGTTGTATTTATAACTGGAATTCATCAAGTTTTGGACTCCTGCTGACAGCCAGGTCTGCCTGCCACTTTATTAGCCTCTGCAAACTGGCACTTTAAGGATCTTTAACATGCCGCATAATATTACAATGTGAATGCTGTTGATTTTTTGCATCATTAAAATTCACCAACTTGGGCTGGCTGTTGGACCCCCAAACTTGGGCGTACAAGCCCCAAGCGTTGGCCCCAAAACTACACCACTCTGCTAGTATTAGAGAAGTATAAAATAGTCATTTAAAATCAATATCAAACAAAAAAAGAGGGGAGGATTTTTTTTTTGTGAAATTGCACAAGAGTTATCTTGCATCAACTCAGAGATGCTGTTACACTGAATTTGTTAAAACAAGAATGTTAAAAAGGGTGAGGAGAGAGAAACATAAGCACTGTAGTCAATATTGTTATTTTTCTCTCAAGTTATTTTAAAATTGTATAGCAATTGCATGCAAGTAACTGGATATAGCATGTGCCCATGGACACAGAGTTGAGAAATCCTATAAATTAAATAACTTTATTTAAGCCAGATCAAATAAGGTTTCATGAATATATACTTTAAATTATCTAACAAATATGCACTTATTTGAAGAAATGAAATAGATTTGTAGCAAATATGAATATATATTTGAATGGGCATTAGAATGAATTTAATTATTTTAAAAATACTAACCTGTACAATGTTATTTTGTTGAAGTTTTTGGTACTTACATACTATATGTGTGTGGTTGACTAAATTCTTCAAATCAAAGAATGCTGCCAAATGCTACAATATCTGCAATAGTGGAAACCATTCCCATGCACATTTCATAGTGATAATAATGAGGATTTTAGAGCATTTAGCGATATCTTTTTATTTGGCAAATTGGTTTATAGAATAATACATAAGTACCAAAATTTTCTTCTCTTGTTGCGATTAAAATAAGATACAGTCGGACCTCTATATAACGAAGTTGCCGAATCCTGAAAAAGTTTGTTATATAGAGGTTCATCTTTTAATATACTTTATATACCACATAAAACAAATTTTAAATTCATGAACTCTATGTATTAAAAAAGTAATTATTCACATCTTTTTTGTATTCTATATCTATTTTATTTATTTTACCCATCAAAAGAAAAATTACTAGGAAAACAAGAAAAAAAAATATTATGGAATATACTGTATTTTCAACATTAAGAAAATAATTTTTTATTGAAATTAATGAATTTTAAAGACATTTCGAATTTAAAGTATACAAGTAATTTTAAATATACATTATTTCATAACTGGAATTTTGGTTGCTCATCTGGTATAGTGATTAGCGATATATGGTGTTAGTATGGTATGGTGGTTATTGGCGTAGGGCCTGGATTTGAATCCTGGAGAAGGCATGGATGTTTTGAAAATGTAAAATGATTTGCGGCAGGGGGTACTCTAAATAGCCGTCAAGCCGCAAATTCTTTTATGAGGTTGTGGAAGGGAAGAGAGGTGGAAGGCCCCTGACCACCCCAGGGCATTCTCCCTCAAACTTTGGTGAAATGGGCCAAATCGTACTGTCACCTGTATGGTGTTCATAGCTATGGCTAACCACAGGCGTCACTTAGCCCTTTGCGATGAGAATTTCATGAGACTCAATCTGGCCTTTGCCGATCAGGTGGCATTAGTAACAGCAACATAATTAGAATTTCTAAACATCAGTACAACATGCATCCTTAAATTTAATTACTCATTAAAATCTGTAATTTGTTTGAGTTTTTTGTTTGGGAAAATGTTATGTTTCGCAATATGTCTCAGCATCTTTGCAATGCACCAAAAATCCCTTCAGGTGTATTTTTCTGTTCTTATCTTAAGTTTTTCTGGGCATCCATTGTACGGAGAAATTTGGTCGTATCCCAATGCCTTGCAAATTAAAGAGCTTTCTATTTTAATGAAAAGTCCAGATATTGGAATTTTATCTCGCATTGTGTGTATCCACTTTCAAAACTGCCTCATCGACATCTTCATAGACACATGTTTCTTTTACATATTGAACAAGAATTCAATGAATCATAATTTTGTAGCTTATCTTTTATAATAGTTGATAAGCTGTTCCGAAAAATATACAAATTTTAAAGCAATATCCTGTTTTTTGGTGCACTTATCCACTTCCTGAAGAATTAAATTTTTTTTCTTTGATGCTCAAGCGCTTATGTTTTGACATTTTTGAGCTACAAGAAACGAAGTTACCAGTCAACATTACAAACGAAGGAGACTAGCTCAAGGATACAGAGACATGAAACAACTCCACTGATTGTGAAAAGGGAATATCAAAGATGTTTTCTGTAAACTGGACAATGGGGGATTAAAGGTTTCCCTTGCATGAAACACCAGAATTCTATTGCTCTCAGCAAGTTAGGTACCTAATGAAATCAGTTCAATATTTATGAACACCATAAACTGTTTTAAAAGAGAGAATTACCTTGAAATGTTTTAGAAATACTTCAAAAATAGGGAGGAGAAAATTGAATCTCAAAGAAAAAAAGCTTGTTATATAGAAAATGCATTTTGTTACAAGGAGATTATTTTATGAACATCATGAAATTTCTTGGTTCCAGGAAAAAGTTCACTAAATAGAAATAATATGGAGGTTCGATTTGTATAATAAAAATAAAAAATACATTTAAAATAAAATAATTAAACTTTATGAAATTTAATACTTGTCCAATGGCTTGGGAGATCACTTGTAACTTGAGTATACAAGTTTCCTATTTTCTCTTAAAACAGGAATTAAATACACAAATGATTTTCAGTGGTAGCAGGAATTTTTTTTATTATTGTTGCCATTTCTTATTTAAAGTGAAATATTGTGAAAAATATATCACTTTGATTAAACTGATTTGAATGTAATTTGTGTTTAGTGTGCTCAGAATTGGTTACAATTACCCCAAAGTAACTAATTTAAAAGTTTCCCTCCCCAAAATAAATTGTTTTATTTCTTTTTATAAAATTTTTTTCTTAATTATTTGCATTTTTTTTCCAGTTTCCTGTCCAGTATTTACAAAACAGTTTCCAACTGATAGGATAAATATTCATCTTGATAGTTGCCTTAAAGTCCAAGAAAAAAAGTCTGATAAGTAAGAGGGAGAATTTAAATATATTCATTAAAATATCCATTCCATTTCTTTCTTTTTTTATGAATAAGAAGTGTAAAAATTTAAATTTATAAATGATTAATTTTAAAATTATTTTTCCAGAAAATCCCTTCCAAAAATTAGTATACCACCTACTTTCCGATAAAGAAATCAAGAAAAATTGAAACAACATGGCCTAAGCGTGACAGGTGAAAGACAGGTATTATAAAATTATTTATGGAAAATTATTGCTATTCTCAATTTCACATTTACTGAAAAATATGAAGCTTGCATATTTAGGTAACCAATTTTAAAGTTTCTTTCATCTTTTAAATTTTTTTAGTCATTGATTCGGCGCCACAAGAATTTTGTTACATTGTACAATGCAAACTGTGATTCATTTAGAACCAAAGACAGGTAATACATTAAACTTGATATAACTTAACTGAATTTTTAATATGTTTTGCGTATTAACATTTTTGTCTGATGTACAATAGTTAAAAAAAATAATAAATGTTTTTAAAGATTTAAATTTATTTAAGTATAATTTTTAATAAGTATTTATTTAATTAAACTATAGATATACATTTAATAGTCATTTAATGAATGGTAGACTCTCAATTATCAAGACAATTTTTTAGCAGGAAGTGAATTATCTAGAAGTCAAAAAAGGCCAAGATTAAAACCCCTAAAAATTATATTGATATTTTGAAGTCTGAAACTAACATTTTTACCTTTAAATGTGGCAACCTTAATGCAAATTATGGATTAAGGAATACTCCCAGATTCTAAAATAATTTATTGCTGAAATTTGATGAAAAGAATGGTAGTAATTGGGGCTTGTCATTTGAAGAAATTTGACAGTGTTGGATACTATTTACAGCATTGCTTCTCAAATGAATAAGATAATCAACTTAAAAAATTGTAGCAGAAAATAGTACCAGAAAGTGATGTTTTTTTTATTTTGATTTTGAAGACAATGCTTATTAAACTGGGCTTAGAAAATTGAATACTTTATGAGCCATGGGAAAAAAAGAGACAATGCATGCTTAATTGAATGCGAAGACAGTAATTTAGCCAAACATGAATTTTTGAATGTTATGAAATCATGCAATGTGTTTTTAGAGCTATGGAAAATGGACCAGCCTTTTCCAAAAGAGATTGCATGCCAAAAATTCTTGATTATTTAAAACACCAAGAGGACTGTTAACTGTATAGAAAAATCAATTCTGAGAAGTTAACACAGTACCATTTGGCAAAAAGTAATTGAAAGGACGAAGATAAGTTTACCATTTTACTTCAATAACTTTAATAAATTAAAGGAACTCTAAAGTACCTCTACTTTCAATGCTATTTAAATAGAATTCTTTCAATTTTGTATTAGCTGATTAATTTGGGTAGTTTTTAATTTATTTTATTTGATATTTTCTTTTTATTGTGGATAAACAAGTCCAATCTAACTAATTTATGCATAAAAGTAAATTTAAAAATACATGATAAATTTTATGAAGAAGTTTAATAGAATGGATTACCTCACACATATCATTTATTGAAACTTTTTTCATACAAGTCATACTTTGTACTGTCCTTATTGTGTAAAAAAATTGTATTATTCTTATTTGATGATAAAATTTTCTTAAAATTTTTCTCTATTTAGTTGAAGATTTAGTATTAGAAATTGAACATCAGGAAATTGAAGAACGTGTGAATTCTGCACCAAAACAAGTTAGTAGCTATATTTTGTACATAGTTATGTAGTAACTGGAGGCATTATTACCTGTTATTCATATTTGAATTTTAAATTTTTCTGCTTGACCAATTATAACTTGATACAGAAAATTTTCAATTTCTGTATTGTTTAAAATAAATAAACTTAAAATAAATTCTTACATATAAATTTTTCAAAATAGGAATGTAGATCTGTTTCAGTGTGATATATTTTATTTTTCAAATTTTTATAACTTTTAATGCATTAAATATGAATTTATATTTGTAAAAAATATTGAAATTTTCTTGTTAGTCTGTTAATAAAGGAATTATCTACTAATGCTTATTAACCATGATTGTTTTACAATTTTTAGTGGCACAACTTTTAGAGGTTTTACAACTTTTCTATATTATATTTTATATAGATTCAAGTGAATAAAAAAAGTGATATTACTGACATTGAAAGGGAATGCCATACATATGGTATGTTTTTTCTTGAGTTAATTTCAATGCATCTAATGTTTTAAGTTTTTTGCATTTTTTCTATTATTAATTTAATGAAATATATTTGTCATCTGAATCTACTTATTTCTCAAAATTATATGAATCTACTGTCACTGTTATTATTGAATTCACTTATATTACTTTCATTAAAAAAAAATATTTCTAAATAAAATTATAAATCAATGGATAACTTTTAAATTTGAAGACCTATAAAGAAAAAGTGAGAAGATTTTTTGGGATTGAGAATGGACAAAAAATATCTTAAAATTAAATTATTACTAACTAAATGAAAGAAATTTTAAAATAACAAAAGAAATTATTCATTTTCATGGCAAGTAAAGTATACAAATGTTTTCATTTAGAGCATTAAATACAATATTTCTTTTATTGGGAAAATTTTTAGGAATTGAAAATTATTATCTATTCATGTAATTGCAGTAAAAAAGGGGACATAAATAAAGAAAAAGAGGTTTTTATATCTTCAGAATGAAAATCTTTATTTGTTCTTACCTAAATGTGCGTTAAAAAGTTGGTTCTTTAACAATCAGTTAGATAGTTTTTATTTGAATATTTAATATTCTCTTAAAAAGTATTATGATTGATTGTACAAAAAAGGTAACAGAATACGAAATGATAAAACATGTACATAAAGTAGAATGTTGTTTATCTGAATCAATTGGGATCGGACACTGTTCGGATAACCAAAAACTGAATGTGATCCATGCAGTATATGAAACCGTACACTATACAAATATTCAAAATCATCACATGCAGGAAACGTGCTTGATGAAAAAGCAAAATTGTTGCAAAATGTCGCAATTTTACATTTATTGTGGAAAATAATCACTTATTTTTCGCTGTTCTATTGTACCCCTTCATTTTTTTGCTGCAAGATCTCTGAATCTCTTGAGCAGCAGTAGTTGAATAGGACAGCACTCTGATTGTTGTTCGTACCACTCCACAGCTGTCTCTAACGCAGAAAAATGGAATTTAATGGACCCTTGCTAATTTCGTCGTTGTTGTTGTCCTCGTCTTCATTCATTTCATCATCGACAGGATCGAATTCTTCTTGCAGGGATGTCACAATCTTGTCATCATTTAGCATTTGAAATCCACAATCTTCTGCATCACATGCCTTCCAGGTTTCTACCTCTTCATCGAGTTCTTGAAATCCTGGGATCGATTGGCGAAAACCTATTCTTATACAGTACATGTAATTGACAAAAAAAAACTGGTCCAGATATTTGACGCTCTGGATAATAAACATTTGGATAAACGACATTCTACTGTAATATACATTCTTTAAAAGGGGGGAGGGGGTTAAGCAAATTATTCTATTTTAGAAATTTTTATAATGAGAGTTTACCTTTACATTTATTGAATGTACCTTGT
>BMAO01024009.1:0-22617 GCA_019973975.1 Trichonephila clavata
TCATACAACAATAGGATCTCAAAGTCAGCAAGCACATTAGTGGTTTTGCTGTGAAGATTCTGTTTTAACACTCTTCACACAGTTTATATTTTTTCCACACCCTTCTTAAAAATCTTACACATTGAAAAATTTCTACATTTTTGACAACCAACCAAATTTCTACACTTTTGACAACCAACCAAATTTCTACATTTTTGACAACCAACCAAGTTATAGCCTACCAAATTTTATTGTCATCTTTCTTGGCTTCTATCCTAACAAGCTGGTTTAAAGGATGCAGTTAAGTGTAATTTAGATTTTCATCACAACGTATAAAAACTTTCCATTGATTTCAAGACCGTGGGATCTCCTGGAAAAAGCTCTGTGAGCAGAAGTCTTGAAAAATCTTTTTTGAAGAATCCTTTTATTAGGTAATTCTTTTAATACTTTTTGCTTAAACATTTAAGGAGAATTTTTTGCTGAATAGTAGACGGTTGTTCTTTTATACTTTCTGTGAGATTTTTTATACTTTGGATTTTTTATACTTTGGATTTTTTATACTTGGAATTTTTATACTTTAAATTTCTATTTATTTTATTTGTTTTTTTTCTACTCATTTTCAAAGGGGAAAGGTTGGCGCCTTCAAACTAGTTTAACCCCATTTTATTCGGTCCTAGGTCCGAAATTGCTTTTTGACTCGCTAGGTTCTAATTTATATTTCATTAGTTTTGATCTTCATGTTTTTATTAAGTATTTCCTGTTATGTTCTTTATTTTCTTTAATATATTTTATAAATTTCTTCCAAATATATCTATATATATAAAGGAGAAAGGCGACTCATTGACTGACTGAATGACAGACTACTGACTAATCACGATATCTCCGGAACTATTGAACCTACAGATTTGAAATTTGGTAGGCATGTTCCTTTTATGGAGTAGAGATCAGCTAAGAACGGATTTTTTTTTGCGAAATTCGAATCGCAAGGGGCGTTATAAATAATTTTTTCCATTTTTAAACCACTCGATGTACAATCTTGAAATTAGGTAAACAGATTCCTTTCATAGAGTAGAGATCCCCTACAAAATGAGTTCGGTGAAAATTGACCCCAAAGTGGCGTTGCGGGGGCTTAGGGGCCGTTATAGATAATTATTTCTATTTTTAAGCTATGAGACGCAAAGTCTTTATATTTAATAAATATATTATTTTCGTAGAGTAGATATCAGCTACAAGATGGGTTTTGGGAAAATAGCCCCCCAAGTGGCGTTGCGGGGGATTAAGGGGCGTGATGGATAAATATTTTCCTTTGTAAACTACTTGACCTACCAGCTTGGAAATTGGTAGGCATGTTTCTTTCATGGAGTAAATATCCGTTACAAAATGGGTTTGGGGAAAATTGACCCCCAAGGGATGTTGCGGGGGGAAGGGGGTTAAGGGGAGATATAAATAATTATCTATATATATATATAAAGGAGAAAAGCGACTGACTGACTGACTAATCACGATATCTCCGGAACTATTCAACCTACAGAATTGAAATTTGTGTGTGTGTGGTAGGCATGTCTCTTTCATGAAGTAGAGATCCTCTAAGAACGGATTTTGCAAAATGCGAAACGCAAGGGGTGTCATGGGGGGTTGAGGGGTGTTATAGGTAATTGTTTCCATTTTTAAACTACTCAACGTACAATCTTGAAATTGGGTAAGCAGATTCCTTTCATAGAGTAGAGATCCGCTACAAAATGAGCTTGGTGAAAATTGACCCCCAAGTGACATTGGGGGGGGCTTAGGGGGCGTTATAGATAATTATTTCCATTTTTAAACTATTAGATGCACAGTCTTTAAATTTGATAAATAGATTATTTTCATAGAGTAGAGATCAGATATAAGATGGTTTTGGGGAAAGTAACCCCCCAAGTGGCGTTGCTGGGGGAGGAGGGTTATGGGCGTATAAGATAAATATCTTCGTTTTTAAACTACTTGAACAAACTGCTTGAAAATTGGTAGACATGTTTTTTCATGGAGTAAATATCCACTACAAAATGGGTTTTGGGTAAAATGACCCCCAAAGGGTGTTGCAGGAGGTTAAGGGGAGTTATAAATGATTATTCCGATTTTCAAACTATTAGACGCACAGTGTTGAAATTTGGTAAGAAAATTCCTCTCATAGAATAGAGCTACGCCACAAAATGCGTTTCATGAAAATCGACCACCAAGTGGCGTTGAGGAACGTAAGGATCGCATATTTTTCAATACAATCGAATTCTTAATGCTAGGACTTAAATATCAAAATTTTATACATATATATAACCAACAAAAATTTATAAAACATCATGAAATACCCAGCGAAGCGGGCGGGTAACAGCTAGTATATATATATATATATATATATATTTAAAATTTACTGGTATATGCTTAGGCATCAAAAAATATTTTTTTTCATTTAAGAATTGACATACTACACATGCAGAGTTTCTTATATAGATGATGTTTTTATATGAAACCTACCTTATAACGAGGAATAGCCGTTGTTGATCTTTAGTGTGCCATTTATTTGAGTTTTACATGGAACAATATATTAATTAAACTAGTTAGTTATTATAGAACTATGTTAATTCATACATAAACTATTTCTGTCGAATTTGAAGTTTTGTGTGAAGAATCATCCTGTTAAAATATTATCCATCTACCGTTATATAAAATTTGAAAGTTTAGAATAAGTGGACCTTGCGAAATGAATCTTCATGTATATATATATATATATATATATATTATATATACACTTGGAGTTGTATAACATGCACATATTTTACGAGCACATAAGTTATAAAGATATGAAATTGCAATGCTCAATAATACTTTTTTCACAGGATTTGTAAACTATTTATAATTATAAGTTATTAATAGAATCCTTATTGTATAATTAAATTCAGTGTTATTTGTTATTATTGTTACTAATGCAACCTGATCGGCAAAAGCCAGATCGAGGCCCACATCATTCATCATTCAAAGGGCTAAGTGACGCCTGTCGTTAGCCATAGCTTTGGGCACCATGCAGATGACTGTACGATTTGGCCCACTTCCATCCCAATTTTGAGGGAGGACACCCTGGGGGCTTTGTCCTCAAGTATTATTTAATGTACTAATGTGGTATTTGTGGTACTCTCTCATGTAGACTTTTAAAAATTCTAGTGAAAACAAAAAGTTACCAAACTAACAATTTAAATTTATTGCGAGTCTATCTTCCTTAAGTAGCCATATATTGCCTTTAATTAACTGTACAAACAAGATAGTTCTAACAATTCAAGCTCATGCGTATTTTAAAAGAGTACTTTATAAAACTAAATGTAAAACTTAAGTAGGGCTGTAATTATTTTGAAGAATATGGTAGAATAGTTGTAACTAATAAGTACAAATTCAAATTTTACTAAATCGTCATTGTGGAAATTTTCTTACGATCATTTGTCACATAGAAGCGTTTGCAATTTTGTCACTATGTCAATATTATATGTAACACTTTTAAAAGTCCTCCCTTTAAAACATAGTACTATTTATACTGTATTTTTTTCCTTAGTTTAAAAATAATACTTTCTTTAAATGACTATAATTAATGCCAATGACATTTTTCTTTAAATTTTGAAGAATTGATGAGAAGATACTATTATTCCTTTTGAAAGTTAATGCCTCATGCTCTCAATAAACATTTAAAGAAAGAGGTTGACTCCATGCTTTTTTTAATGCATAGAAAATTACATAAACGTATACCTCATTTTAATGGAAATTATAAAAATATTTTGTATTTGTGTGAATTTCTTATAATTTTGTTGTATTAAATTTTACCACAAAGAGATTGTAACACTTGTTTATCTGAAAACGAAATATTTAATGAATGTTCTTTACTTTAAATCATAAATTTAACTAAATCTTTCTATCTATTTGTTAAAAGTATATTATTATTGTTTACATTTTGTAATTTTTAGCAGATGTCTTTGTATCGGAATTCTACCCCTTTAATTATTTTCAATTTTATCATCGGCCGTTGAATCATTAGTATTTTATTCGGGACAGTACTTTTGATTTGTAATCGCATTCCAATAGCCGAAAGTACTGTCGAGAATAACAGTTTTGTTAGAGATAAAAATCCCTCATTAAGGTTAACAGTTCCATAATTTAACTTGACCTACCCTTGTCAGACAATGGGAAATTAATTGGTTGAATATTTATTAATACCACATTCAGAAACAACACACAGTCTATTAGCGACATTAGCTATGGATTTTTTTAGAAAAGGATGGCAGATGCGTTAAGTATGCTATATGAAGTTATCTTACTAAGAAAGGGCCTTGTGGACACTCTGAAGTAAAGGGAATGTCACCAGTTTCAGAATATAATACAGCAAACACACATTTAGCACATCCACTGGGCTGTCATAGTGCCTCAATACAAACCAAATGTGACCTGATATTTCTCATGATGTAGCCAAAACATAATGCTTCATTGGCTTGTGGTGGAGTGAAAGTGGACATTACGATTTAGTTAACAAATACGATGGATTTGACTTATCATCTCGTCAGCATCTCGCTAGTTTAAGTGGAGCATCTTTGGACTAACTATAACCTAAACGTTAAATAACATGCTCCTCTACCATTTCATCATGCAAGTCTCTCTAGCACGGCACAATGCAAATGAAGTTTCTCTTGCCGTAAACCATATATTGTCTTTTTAACAGTTGCCATGAGTGCATGCCAATTGAAACGAATTGAAGATGGTTCTGGGTAACATCAGGCTATTAAACTTGTCCTTCTAATGCAGAAAAGTGGTGGGAGAGATCACTATCGCTTTTCTGAGAGCATGTCTTTCAAAGAATGCTGACATCATGCTGTCAGCACATGCAACCGGTCGAAACTTTCAAATAAGTTTTTCACTTTTTATTTCAACCCTTTTTGCCATAACCGATGCACCATGAATACCTGTAGGTGAGATAACCTATGAACCAATGTCCTTTTAAGTCTAATTACCTTGTGTTTTTTTTGCAAATTCGTCTACTTGCTGCAACTGACTCCGTTATTCCTAACTTTTTATTCTATGTTGTTACGAGTGTCGTTTGAGACAAGAAAGCCTGAATTTTTTTTCACTTTATGAAATAATGACAGGGATAGGATCCTACACTTCCTGTATGTTACTTCTCTTTAATATTATGTAACGGGATACAAAGAGCTACATGCATATCACATCATTTGAATTACTGTGATAAAGTCCTCATACCCCAAGATTTGGATTTTTTTTTGGACAATCCTACTTGGTATTACATTTTCAATGACACGGTGGAATATCTACAAGTCTTAAAGATTGCATGCATTATCATCAGTCATTAAATTATACGTTCATTTTTAATAGCAAACTTTTCTTATATGTTTTAAATGATTGGGTGAAAAATTATAAAACTGGCATAACAATTTAAAATTTGAATTGATGCATTTTATGAGATAGCTCAATAACTCGTATCCACATTTTCTGATGACAGTAGAATATCACATGATTATTTTGTTCAGACATTAAGTATACGTCTTTGAAAGATCCTCTTCAAGAGGACTGTTCTAGTATTGAATTTGATAAAGAAAAACTTCATGAAATATTATTTATCTTTACTCTTTGAAACCTATAGAAGAGCTGGAATCTTAAATAGCTTTGCAGTCAATGGACTCTAGTTTTGTTTTCCTTATTCACATGGTAGGAAATTTTGTTTAAATTGGTATACTGAAGAATGATTACTTGCTATCAATCTTCAGCTTACACATTTCCTTAAACTTTAACAAATCTTTTTAGGTTCCATGGTATGATGGTAAAGAGACTGATTACCTCTGTCTTAAAAAACAAAACATGGAAATCAAATTTTTAATATGCTTGCGATGAAAACACGTTTTTCTTGAATGAAATGAAATCAGAAAAGGTCATTTTCTAAGCATAAGATTTTCTGTCGTTCTATATTCTATAAAGATTTCTAGATGATTTACAAAATTCGTCGGCGTAGAATATTCCTAGGAAAATCTGAGATTTGATGTACAAGGTAGTTGAACTGGAGTGACATCAGCGTTCTTCTTTATATTGAGACAAATAAACAATGCAATGCTTACAAATACAATGCAATTTCAATAGAACTTCGAACCCCCTACTGCTACAATACACGCGTCAAAACAGTTAAGCATTAAGTTGATTAGATGTCGAAAGTTTGGAACACGTATGCTCCCTTAATTATAGAACAGTCACGTCTGAACATAAACAGAGGGACACAAAAGCATCTACTGTTTCACATTTTCTGTCAAATGCTATCTAGGGAACGAATTGGCCATAGAAGAGTCTGAATACGACGTAGAAAATCATGAGATAATCGAGATGTATGCGGACGAGCATTATTTTACTTAAAAAATATTGCCCTTTTAAAATCATTTATAAAAAGTTCAATTGGAATCGTAGAATGTCATCTGTATTAGCTCATTAAGGTTCCACGTACCACAAATAGCATGGATCGACTATCATATGATATGGCTCATCAGGGTTTTACCTTTACTATGAAGGTAAGGCTACATGAATGGGATTGTACTGTTCACCAGAGTGCCTCATCACCTGTACGAGGTTATCATTTGTACTTAAAACAAATCGGGGTCCCTTTGTAAGCACCGTGTCTTACCAATATGTGGCATTCAACGTCCCTATGGTTGATTCCATTATAGACGAAGTCATTGGTGTTAAATAATGCATGGAAACGAAGCTTAAATTACAGATTTTCTTACGCAAGGCTTCAGGAAATAGTTAAGGGAGCAACTATCAGCTCCACATCTGATTGTATTGTGAAACGATTCGATGTGGAATCCATGAGAGATTACTACTTGGTTCTTTGATCATCTTGAGTTTTCGTCTGCTTGAACACTGCAGACCCGATTCGGCTCAAGTAAGAACCGTCTCTCGTTTCCACTGAACCCAACATGTTCTAAAGCGCATATTTCAAAATAGCTCTCTTAAACTTGGCATGCTTCGCTTAATAATAGTTCTATTCGAGTTGGAATGGATAGCTACGCGTAAAAATCTTTAAATATACACTGGTATCCAAAAGTTAAGCATAAATCGTAAAATAAGAAAACATGCAGTAAATATTCGTAAAACTATTCCAAATTTCTTGCCGATATTAATTAGGTGAAGAAGAAACATTGGGTTTATGCAAAACTTTTCAGTCGACTACGTCCTGCGCGAATCACTGGCGCATGTCGGAACGTGGAGAAACCGATTCACGCAGCATAGGCAGTTCAGACAAGTTTCGTGCAACTGCTGTGCAAAGGAACGTTGTTAACCATCAAACAAGGTGAATGGTGGCCCAAAGAAGCCAAATGGACATGTTTACGGAAGGATGAATCGTAGGAATGCTGGAATCCTCCCGATCACAAACCGAAGTGTCTCGATTTCTGAATGTGGACCAGTCTGTGATTTCAAGACTGTGGCAGAGGTAACCAGTATCAGGTCGATCAAGAGTCACAACCCCTCACCAAGACCGATATCTTGTAAAAAGTGCGCGACGTCAGAGAGGCAGTACTGCCAGAGCACTGGATTCGGTGCTCACAGTCGCCACAAGAATACGAATTTCGAGACAAACTGTTTAGAGGAGACTCAATCATGCTGGCCTGCATGCCAGAAGACCAGTAGTTTGCATTCCCCTCAGGTCTGTGCATAAACGCGCACGTTTGAACTGGAGTTTGAAATATCTTCATTAAAGTGTGGGAGAGTGGGCCAATGTGATGTTCAGTGACGAGTCCGGTTTAGTCTGAGTAGTGATTCTCGGCGGGTAACAATATGGAGAGAACGTGGAACACGTTTTGAACCAAGAAACATAACGGAAAGACATCAAGGGGAGTAATGGTATGGGCAGGCATCATGATGGACGGCCACGCAGACCTCTATTTCTTTGACACGAGGTCTGTGACTGCTCAAAGATACAGAGACGAAGTTATTGAACCTTATGTTCGCTTGTTTCGAGGTGCTGTTGGTCCTGACTTCATATTCATGGATGATAATGCGCCATTTCACCGAGCGGTGCTGATTGATGACTTCCTTGAAATGGAAAACATCCAGCGCATGTCGTGGCCTGCGAACTCCCCTGATTTAAATTCTATCAAGCATGTATGGGATATGCTCGGGAGACAAATAGCAGCCCTTTTGAACCCACCAAGCTCCGTTACAGAACTGAGGAGAGCTCTCCAAGAAGCTTGGAACCGTTTGAGCCCACAACTCATTCATCATCTCATAGCAAGTATGGTAAATCGCTGTGCAGCGTGCCTGGCTGTCAGAGGTGACCACACGCCTTATTAAACTGCAGCATCAGTATTTTATTTGATGTTTTCTTTCATTTTTTCTTTAAAGTGTGAATCCTTGCTATGCTCAGTTTTCTTTCAAACTGCTACTTTGGGTAATAAAATTAATTATTATCATTCTTTTGATTTGATTCTATATTTTATATCCATTTTACACTCGCATATCACGTTTCCCGCCATTCTGATTTACAGTTCCTTCTTTATTCACATAATTATCAATTATGCTTAACTTTTGGACACCAGTGTACATCATTTTACTTAGGACTCGTTTCCTGATTGCTGCATCACTGCGATCAGGGACACTGATATTAAACTTGGATCCATACTGGGCATCTTTCAATTACTTTGCCAATTTTGTGACTGTAGCTTGCTTTTTTCTTGGTGCACTATTTTCAATATTCTTGTGTGGGTTTCAGAATGTTGGCAGGGTAGTTTAATGAGTTATTCCAATAAATTGAAATTTTGTATACCTTTTACAAACGAACACCTCTTAAATGAAAATGTACCATTGAATATTTTTAAAGATGCAAGTGTTTTTCTCGTCAAGAAATAAATTAAAGACATTTTTTGTTTATTTTAATACGAATTGGCTCAAGAATTATGTTTTGCCTTACTTATGAAACTTTTTACTGAACAACTTGAGAATATAAATTGCATAAAATCATACATCATACTATAAACTAATATACTTTTACTATTTGTTTTGATTAGATTTTAACTCACGCAAGAGCAAAAAACCTGTTTAAAAGTTGACGTTGTAATCAGTTTAATTCCAATAAAATGCAGCTTTTCATTTAAATTATGTTTATTTAGCAGCTAACAAAATTTTGAATGTTTATTTCCAAACATTTGGAAAAAAATAATTAAAATTTTTATTATAAATATATAAGCACTTTTCTTAAAAGTACATTACTCTTTACGGAAGGTAGACTTCATAAGCTAAAACCAATGACACGTATGCATTATATTAATTTCGTATTAATGTAGATATCCTTATTAAAATAATAAATTTCAGAGTATGCGAAGGGGCATAAAGATGTCCAGTTTTCAGAATTTCATTTTTGTACATTGAAACAAGTTTTAAAAACGAATATTAGAATGCTTTGGAAATCATTTTCATGGAAAAATATCAGTTTGAGTTATTTTGAACATTTTATGTAGACAGTATAAATACGCATATAAAAAAGGATGGAGAAATAACAACTAAAAATATTTTTATATTACGTTCTATCAGATAAAAATGTTTCATAGATGTGAAAAACAAAACTATGTATTGTCATTGATTGCTACAGAAAACAGCTAACCCTGTTTTCTAATTTCAGCACTGAATCTGATCGATTTTAATGCTAAACTATATATGCGGTATTTCTTTTTATAAAGGGGGAAAAACTAGAATGCTAAAAAAAGATGGCCGCGTTACTTTCATAGTTATTCTTGATAGAAATACCAAACAAATGATTTTGGAAAAACGGAACGTCCACAATGTTCTCATCTAGTAAAGTGTTCATCTCTAGTGCCAAAATATCTTCATTCACCCATCCGTCATAAGAGTTTCCCCCAAGATTCAGATAGAGTGTTTATTATTTTCAAGAAGAATTTTGTTGCCGTGTATTTCAGGGTGAGATAGAATGAAAAAGTGTTGTTCCTTTGAAAGCGTTTACATAAATACTGCGTTTATGTGAAGGGTGCTATTTTTTATCCACTTCTTGAAGAACGATCTTGCGAACTCACGTAGAAAAATATTAAAACAGAGATTTTTTCTAGTTTTTTCATATACTTCCCTGCATTATTTGAAGTTTTACATGTTTTATGTGAAAAAGTGCTTTTGTTATGTTTTCTATAAAAATGGCTTCGTAACTGGAAAGGACGGAACAATGTAGAAACTTTCCAGAAACATAAGAATAGCATTTTTTCTTTCTTTCGAGGCAGAGGGATAACTCGCTTTGCTTTTAAAACAGTAATATATTTTATTTTAGGGAGAAAAACAGGACTGCATATAAAAGCAAATACTTAAGACATTTTCGTACCCTACATAACTTAGTGCAAAAGGAATGAGAACTTTTCTTTTGGACCAAGCGTTAAGCGTATAAGAATAGATAAAAGGAACACACTGAATTTCGAAATTAAGTTTTCCTGATTTTTTTAGAGTAATTTTTATTTAAATCTACTTTAAGGAAAAGTAAATAAAAGTTTTCTTTGCAACGTTTTTAGAAAAAAAAAGAATGCAGTTGTAAGGAAATTAACGTTCGTACTTTAATTAGACGATTTCAAAAAAAGTTACGTAATTAAAACCGTTTTTTTCAATTATTTTTAAATAGCCTTTTATTTTATTTCACCAAAATTGTTATCTAACTGTTTTCAAAAGACATTATTTAAATTCCTCAAAAAATTGGAAAAATATATTAAACACATGTTTTATATATTACTAATAAAAATATTCTAAGCATATTTCAAGGACTTGTTAATTTTTTTTAAAAAAATGGTTAAATTTATAGATATACCTCTATTTTTTCTTCAAAATATACTTTAAAATTCATTATTTATATGTTAATTACGCAGCGTAGCTCTATATAAGTAAGATGTTTTAACCAAAAACACAAATAGAACACATTCAGTAAAAATAAAAAACGTTGTTCTTTTTATGAAAAAAAGATGGGCATATTAGAAAATGTGTCACTTTCTTTTAAAATGCCCAATGATTTTTCTTATAAAAATGAATGATTTAATTTTAATTTGTATCATAATTAATCTCGGGATGGGCAAGGTCGACTCAACCTTTCATCCCTTCAGTGAGTCGATAAATGAGTACCAAACTTGTTTCGGAATTGAACACTAGGGTTTCCCGTCAGCCGGACCCCTTGATCAAAACATCTGCATAAACACCCCAAAGCCTAAGGTCACGTAAGCTGAGATAGGTACAGTTGACTTTGGTACTCATGGGCTACTGCGCCATTGAGTTCAGTTATATCATAATCAAAAGGAAAATGCGTTTTTAAGATGTAACGTAAATCTCTCTCTCCCTCTTATCTTAGATGAAAAAAATTGTTATCTATTTAATGGCATAAATACATTTTCATTATGATATGATAATCTCTCTCATAGGCTTAGTTATTCAAAAGAATCAAATGTGCACGGAAACTCAGAGGTCCTATTTGCGAGACCGTGGACGGCGTTTTAACGTCAAGGAATCGAAAACCTAGTGAACCACTGTAGAGAACCACCTAGTGACCATTGAACCATGTTGAGTGGCTGATGCGCGTTAAGTAAATTCAAGCTCAATGTGCTCCATATGGTGTGTTGGAGAAATCTGGGGAGAAAGGGTAGCTTTTGACCGAGATTCAAAATTACGAGGTTCTTTGCCAAGAACCTTCGTATTGCTTTAGCGTGGGATGCAAATTAAACAAATAAAAAATACCTTAATTTATGGAAATTTTGTGATAGTTTCATTGTAGCTGTAGGTAAGGTGCCTTGGTCACGAATTCCTGCTCGTAGTAGACTAATATTCTAATATCACTCAAGATGCATTGTATGGACTATATGTGCGTTAAATCTGATGAGACTCTAATTCCTCACATTCTCATGGATGGGAAAGCTGACCAAATTAGTGTCAAACTCAACACCAGAACCAGGTCCAAATATATATTAAAAAAACCTCAAGTGGTTTCAGAGTGCGACCCAAATGATCAGTTATATCGCGGATTCCATATGTATAACGAGATATTAATGGGAAGCAGTGAATTAAAATATGGGCAAACGATAAATCTCCAAAATATTATAGAAGACTTCCCAAATGTTTTGTAATTCCCCTCAAGTTATGAATGCAAGGCTCAAATATATTTAATTTGTACTTTTTTTAATAATTAAAAATAATTAAATTTTAATAAATTTTTAATAAAATATTAAAAAAATAATTATTATACATATTTGTACATTATTTAACCACAATTATATATTAAATGGCAATTAATAAATTGATAAATTATTGATCTATATATTGTTGGGTGTGACTGATTTCATAATCATGTTTATAATCAGATTAATTTTTTTTGTTGCTGATGAATAGAAAAAATAATGTAATTAAAACAGAGAACACAAACTTAACATATACACTTTTACTGCCAAAAAGGAAAACTCTTTTAAAAAATTGGAAGAAAACAGCATATTACGTTTTAATTTCCTATATTTGAAAATAATTGCAGTACTCTCTAAAGATTAGAGTATTATTTGTATCTTGTAAATTCTAAGAATGAAGAAATTAAAATATAATCCGAAAAATATGTTTAGATTGAAAAGTAATAGAAATAAAACAAGCAAGTTATTTTCCCCTATTGGTTGAGTGAAGTTACTATGCTGTATACAAAAATATGACTGCTTAGTACTGATTGTAAGGTTGGAAGCCTCGAAAGAGGTTAAAAGCAGAATAGAGGGTAAGACCCAGAAAAAGACTATACTTAATCTGCAAGCGGGAATTAAGTCAGTCCCTCTCTTTTGACGTAAGTATGTGTCAAGAAGCCTCAATGAAGGTTAAGAGATCTAATATCTCAGAGCAATACAGGACAGAAACGTTCTGTTTAGTCTAGAAAACGGTTTGGATCTGACGTTGGTGCTATATTAAACCTAGAAATCCTCAGAAAATCATGTTCGGCAAAAGGATCTTCAGCAACTAGCCAATGTGAGTATTCTTTAGTGAGAAAAATGGTATAGTAACATAATTTTGGTAAGTACGATCAGTGTCATATTTAGTGACTGAATTTTCGACAGCAGTTATTTATGAAGTATAATTTGAGAAAAGCACTGATTAACTTTAATTCGATAATAAATAAAGTAAAATCCTTTAAATGTTTTAAATATTTTTTAAGTAATGAAGTTCTATCAAACCTGTTTTTAAATAGCCTTTACTTAATTACTTTGCTGTATTTTATTTCTAATGAGACAAAATTTATGCTTAAACATTATTAAATCGAAAATGGATCTAGATGTTAATTATATGTTTTCTCTCGTTTTCTCAAACCACCGTGTTATAAATATAGGGATAATTTAAGTCTTAAAACTCAGAAATGAGCTCTCAAATTAGCTAAAAATATTCATTTGAAAATTTCCTGAAATATAACTTATAATGTTAGAAATTTTTGTTCTTAAGGGTTTTGAGGTAAATGGATATTAAATATACGAAGATTGTGAGTAAGCTAAGATTTATTTTTTTATCAGTGTTCAATTATTTATTACATGGATTTTTTAAATTTTCATTTTAAAATTATTTTGATATGCTTAGAATTAGGAAATTATGTTTTGTTGAGTTTATGCAATGCTAAGACATAACGAGTAAAAAAAAAAATTCCATTTTAATTATTCCTACTACTTTTAAAAATTACATATTTCGTCAAGAATAAACATTCATATATCTTATTTAATTCTGCCGGCCCAATTTTTAAGGCTGACAAATAAACCAATTTTTTTAAAGAAAAAGTGAATTTAATAATAAGAAAGTTACAACCATTTTGGCAAGTTGGGCATAAGGAAAGTTAGGAAATTTAATTTGTTCTCTTTACAAAATGCAAATTTTTTTCCTTGGAAAATTTGAAATTGGGACAGGTATTGCAAAGAGGTTGGGAATAAATTTTACTAAGAAATATAATACAATATGTATTATATTAAAGTTATTTTGACCATCTTTTTTTAAAAAAATTATGAAATAATAAGTGATTTTATATAATGATTAAAGGATTACAAAAATTGTTTTTTTCTGTAGACGTTAAAATTCCAGTTAATGTTTAATTGCTAAAAAATTTTAAAAAAAAAATTTACATTTTTCAAAGGTTTTATGTGTATAATTTTTGCAAATTTCTGTCGGGTTTCCCCTCCCCCTTTTGGAAAAATGCTCTTTCTTTTAAAAAAAACAATTTTTATTTTGCCCCAAAATTATTTGTTAAATAAAGCTGAAAAAATCGCAAAACAAGCACATATTTTAAATTTTAAATTAGTTTCATGTAGTGTGATACCTTAAAAGTACGTGACGTTCATTCTACATATCAATTAAATAGTATTTTTTTCTCCAAGAATCAAAAAAAGTAAAGGAACTTTTCATAATAAAAAAAAATAAGGCCGTTTTCTTGGTAATAAATTAGTAATTCAGAGAAAGGTAGTAATACAGACAGTTTCAAAATCCATCAGCATCACAAAGTGAGACAGCCATTATGATTTTAATTCTTGTGGATCGAATACGGATTTTCTTTTTTTATTATACTTTAATCTACTATTCAATAGTATCACAGTGGTTTTGATCGAAAGGTTCCTTTTATTTAACGCTTTAAAAGTATCAGTTATTTTAGAATTAATTTACATTTGTTTCAGATTCTACGTTTATAACTTTTTTGTTTGTTTTCAAACCACGCTTTCGATATGACTTTGTGTTGCTTTTAAAATTCCAACACAATAATTTCGTAAAAGTAATTTATTAACAAAAGAAAACATTTTGATTATGACACTTTTTTTTGCCTTTTGAAAATAATGGCACTCACACTAAAAAAAAAAATAAAGATCACATACCGACATTGAATGGAAGTGTGGAGAATATCAGCTCCTGTGTAGTCTTCGACACTTTTGACTGGGGTTCTTTTTTACGATGTCCTGTCGCCAATAATCGCCATGTAGCTTTAAAACGTAACATTAATGAACAGTTTTATCACATCCTTGAAATATGTGTTTCTTGACAAAAGTAAAACATTCACAATGGTTAATAGGCTTCAACTAGTGCAAAATACACTTTGTTAATTGATCGTATACATCTACTGCTAAAGGATGATTCCCGGAGAGAAAAACATCCTTAATTTAACATTTTATTAACACTCGATTGGTAAACTCTCAATTATAGAGGTTGATTCAAAATGACTATATATATTACAAACAGCTATAAATACTCAATGAAAAAAATTATCGATAAGAATTACACAGAAATAAATAAAAATCCAGATTTTGCTTACATAAAATTTCTACATTATAAATGTTCTATATGACTCACCTTGGTTAATAGGCCGTCATCTAAACCGTAGTCACTTTCACGTGATATATTTCGGAGAATATTTGACATGCGCATAAAATATGTTAATTTTGAGTACTTGAATTTTTCCAGCAAATGAAGCACATACAAAAAACTTTTCGTATAATTTCATAGAAATGAATTAGAGGGTGTCAAATTTGGATATCTAGAAGCCTAAAAGTACATACAAGTAGGCATTCAGCACTTTTTGCTTTGCACAAACATTCTTTTTTGTCTGTACATCTTATAACATACGGGTATGATGTTGGCATATGAAAGTGCTTGATTTTACCTCTGACAAAATCTTCTATGGGCACGTGATGCTAGAACGAAACTTCTTAAATCATAAAATAAGTAATGCTTCTGTTAAGAATCCAGCATTTTCAATTATGACATGATTGCAATTATTTTCAATTAAATAGTTATGACTCTTTGTAATCACTATATTCGTTTGGAATTACTCTGTATATCCATATATATTCAAGTTTCTGCATGTGTAAATAATGAAGGAAGAAATACTTATCAGTTTTTAATAATTAATATTATTATTCTCCTATCTGTGTATCAACGCAGCAAATTAAAATTGTAACAAATGATTATACATTCTTTAACAATTACTTTCAGTAATATCTTTATAGACATTTAATTCCTTTATTTCTTATTTCATCCCTAATTTTGCATAATGAATTTCGATTCGATAATTTATGTTTCGATTACAAAACCATTTTCAGATTATTATCCACCAAATTCCATTTTATAGTTATAATTAAATCAATTATAAAAGCCGCAATTTAAATCAATTAACTAACATATATCATTGAAAAATTACCTGATCATTAATGCATACTGTGAAAGCAGACGTTGCAAAATACTCGAGCTATCAGAACCACCCGAAATTTAATTGCGTTTAATTAGGAAGTCAGTAATAAAACGGTCGCTTTTATGCGCTGAATCATAATTATAAACTATAATGACTTTGGCATCTTCTTAAGTTCATTAATTCCTTAACATTAAATAAAATTTGGGTTTACACCTTCTACCGTTCACGATTAAGACAGTGGAAACCAGGACACATTTTAAAAGTGTCATGAATTATTAAGGAGGATAGTTTATGGGAAAGCATAATGCCGGTCAACACACATATTTAAAAGCGAATATAAAAAAGGAAGAGGAATATTAAGTTGGAGCAGCCACTAATCATTAGTGCAACGGTAAAGCTAATGGAATTAAAAGCCACAACAACTCCAAGATCATTAAAATACAGTTTTAATGCACTGCCTTTAGTTGAATCTGTTGGTATTTATGGGATCATCAGGAGGTTTAAGTGTAGTTTCTTCCTTTGCAAAATTTTATAATGTTGTATTTTGACATTTCGGATTCCCTAGAGTTCGAGTGAGTTTCGTACAGTTCTCTACTCATTGAGAGAAAGAACGAAAAAAAAAATCTTATTTCATTTAAATGCTGCGAAAGTAGGGAATTTGTTTTTGGTTTAAGTTGTTTCTGGAGTTAAGTGGTTTTCCCCTAAAATTTATCATAAAATATATTCGTAAGGAAAAGGATATATTCATTACGATTTATTTAAAAGCACGTTGTTAATATTTGGTTCGAATTTTCCCCACAACTGTATTTATATAACTAAATTGTTCTCTCTTACAGTTATTTCAGAAAAATAAATTAAATATGTTCCATCGTGACGATTTATTCCTTCGCACAAGTTTACAATGGCTGATTTTTCCATTTCAGAATGCTAATTTAATATGGTTTGAAATGTCATTGAATTTCAGGAATATATTTTTAAAAAATAATTTATACAATTGCAATTTTGTTGGTTCAATTCACATAAATACATTAAGTGTTATTATATTAAAACATTATATTACCTTTTTTGTCTGATAAAATGAAATAAATTTTTTAAAATTAAGGGAATTAGGACATCATTACTTTCAAAGAATCGATTTTTCAATTTTAGTTCTAAAAATAGTGCATATTTTTCTGAACCTAAAAATGTATAATACTTATATGTTTGTTGATAAAATAGCCCTAAATTTGAAAAATAAAAATTTAAGCAAATGACCACGCCCTTTTTGACCCTTAGTTTTTTTCACTTTTTCTCTCTCTCAAAAGCATATTTTTTTTGCATTTAGGTACATTTTAAAAAAAAAATATTGCACTATAAGATTCCAGATTTTTTCTACTTCTATACAAGATGCCGATGCATATAGTGAACCTAGTTTTTTTCTATTAAAATAGTGCCTAATGTTTTAAAAATTGTTTTATGCATAAAAAAAGCAGAAAAATAGAAATTTTCCAAATTTTAAAGTTTTATAATTTTTTTAAAGAAACCATACTAAATGTTCACTAAAAAATAGGTTCACTGTCTTTTGAGTATTGTTTTATATATGTGTAGAAATATTTTGCAATAAAAAAAGATACTTTAGTAAAAAATGGTACCTAAACATAAGTATGTATTATGAATTCTCAAAAATTATGTATTACTTAAATTAAGTAGGAAAAAAAAACCTTTTGAGCTAAAAAAATTATTTTTGTAGTTCTACAGAATAATTAAATTATCTTTATTAAGAACGTTAAATATCTAAGCTCTATTGGAAATTTTAAAAGATATATGTCTCATAAACAAAGGGTCTTAATTTTGGCATTTTACACTTTTAAGCATGTCCTGGTTCCCTTAAATAATTTCAGAATAGCCTTTTATTGCAAAGAAAAACCAATAATCAAAAAGGTGTAAAATTGTAATTGGTGTATAAAAAATGTTTATCAAAAACCGAAAACACCATTTTTACTCAGTAACAGAGATGAAAAATTCATTCAAATAAAAAAATTGCATACATTAAAGTACATTCTGAAGCATGGATCTAATTAACGTTTGGCATATTTTGCACTGATTTGTCAAAAATTTGCTTGGATTTTATTAACTCATATCAGAATGTGTGGGATTAGCTCAAATTAAAATTTTTGAGGAAAATATTTTAAACTCTTAATGACAAATTGCTGATAAATCCGTTACTTATGTAACGGAATTGTTTCAACTTTTTCAGATATTGCAGACGAAATAAGCAAAGTTTAATACGGTTTGTTACATTCTTAATCTTTAAAAATATGGTAGATGTGAAAATTTTTTAATAAATTTAGGAAATTTATCTCAATTTTTTTTCTTTTGATTGTTACAGAAAATTATAAGTATACTTTGAATCTTCTTAAAAATTGAAGGTTTTTGGAAGTACTTCGAAAAGTAATGACTTTTTCTACAAAAATGCATTATTAGAGAAAATTTCAAAACTCTGTAGGAATATTTACAAATATATGTAAAAAATAAAGCCAGGAAGTACATAACCAATGTTAAGTTAATCGAATCTTATTACACAAGTTTGAGATAAATTTTTTGTTTTGCGGAGTTTTTTTCTTCTTTTATGAAACTATTTTTTCTCCTTAAAGAACATGCACTAAGATTGTATCAACAAATTGTACATTAAAGTGAAACTCATCTATGAATTAAACATAATTTATTAATCTCTTCTGAAAAGAATAAGCTTTTATAGTTACCTTATCAAATAGCAATGTGGTATTTGTTTAACCATGGGTTTGAAAGCAGGAGATTAAACATGAGACCGTCTTGAAAGTTTAATTCAAACCATTCTAGTTTCCCTACCTAATTCGCCATAAATGTATGTCACTATTGGAACACAAAGGAAAAGCTGAAACGAACCGCAGTGACCGTATCTGCCAAGCCGATTGATACAACCCATCCGTTAAAAATGATATCACCGTATAAGTGATGCGCATGATATATTCGACTACCTTCCATAAAATTATCTGCATAATTTTATATACACATTTTCTGACGTAAGAATCTTTGATCAGAAACAAAGTCTTCTCTCAATCAAATAATCTTTGACTGAAACCCTGAGTTACAATTACTTTTGGTCCAAAATGTTGCTTCTCGAGAATCACTAGTTCAAACTGGAACGAAGAATAGTACTTATTCATGTGGCGATTGAGTTCTTCAGTACTTTTATTACTTGAATTTTAAAGTATACTACTTAAAGAAGACTTTATGAGGCAAGGCTTTATGCCAAGAGACTCATCTATTCTGCATTCCACTCAGTCCATCTCATAGAACAGTTCGCTTGACATAGTGCAGACAACATCATCTTTAGGCAAAAGAACAATGCATTTGTGTTTTCTTCACTGTTGAATTGAGATTAAGTTTGAACACTGATAGTCTTCAAATTCAAGGGATCATAAAATTTGTATCATCTTCAAGATCGCGGGACATGGGATTTTAGATTGGCTCACAGGGCTGCATATCTTCCAAAAATGCCTTGACTGCTTTGGGGTACACCTTAAATTCAGGCTTCTCAGAAGCTCCTTTTTATGGACGACAACGCTTGTCCACATAGGAATCAAGTGGCCAAAGAATGTCTTCTGATTGTGGATATTCAGACGATGGAGTGTCATCTAGATTTCTGGATCTGAATCCCTCAGAAGATGTCAAGTATTCTCGTTGCAAAATTATTGCAGCAGGCCATTTCCTCAGAGTACTCCAAGAATAAGAAACCTTTTGTAGAAAAGTGAGATTTATTGTATATGACCATATAAAAAGCCTTGTATATAACATGAGAGTTTTATGTAAGAGTTGTATTCCTGTCACGGGCCACCATATTCCTTCTTGTGCTCTTCACAAAAATCATTCTTCAACATAACTTTCGGAATATCATGCTTTTAAGAACATACAACCTGGTCATCAGACAGTTGCACTACATTTTTAGTAATACCTTTAAGTATTTTCAAATCCTAGTTTACCTTGTCTTAGTAGTACTTATAATATCCGCAAAACTGCGTTTATTTCTTAACACTGGCACAATAGTATGCATATATATTGAGAGAAAAAGGGACAGATTCACGTGTTATAAATTACCAAATTGTGCAAATTTATTGCATGCTAATTATTTGCAAAAATTATTAAAAATATAGAAGAAAATGAAATACGTCAGATTAGCTAAAGAGAATCCTGCAGAGTTTCTAAACTGTAGGACATGCCCCCCCCCAAGGGGAGCATCATAACTCTACGAGGGAGGTTCGAGTATATGGAAAAGTCGAAGACAAAAGATTATTTAAAAATTTATTAATTTACAGAAAATAAACAAACAAAATACATTCTGACATAGTAAAAAATACACATTTACACAAATATAATACACTTATAAATATATCAGTACTGTACGTTCTATTTTATAATTAGTTTAACAATATTAAGACAAGTTTGATAATTACCAGTGTCACCATGGTCTTGTATTAACACTTATCTTGATAATTTGTACAGTTTAAAAATAATCACTAAACTGCTGATTAAAAGTTACATGATTCGCTTCCCAGTGCCACCGTTTCCCATGCAGACGAGCGTATGTGATGTTTTGGGGATGAAGGGGGAGGAGAGAAAAGGAATTCATAAGAGCAAATCCTCTAAAATAAGTAAATTCTTCGCAAACATGTGTCAAGGTCCTTTTATTGCATTTTAAAGCCTTCGGAATAATTTTATGGATAGCAGAGCACAAAAAAGATTGTACTTCGGGAAGACGTATTTATACGACGAGAAACTTAATGCTTTAACTGAATGGGATGATTATATGCACCGGTGAAACTTAAGAGGTTAAAGTCGTAGTGTAGCTTTAGCGTCAAAGTATAGTATTATTGAATTCAATACATTATTATTGTATGGAGGGGGGCGAAATGAAGATTATTAATGAATATTGGGTCGCGAATATTGAAAGTTTAAGTAGCACTGGAATACTGAATAATTATTATTAAATAGTGTTAAAAGCATATATTCCAAAACAAGGATTTTAAGTAACCCTGTGTAAAATTAAGTGTGTTTGATATAGTTATCTCTTTCTTTTACAAAATTTTATTTATTAATTTTTGGTTACGAAGAACTTGTTTTAGAATAAAAGAATAATAAACTTTAAAACATTCCATACAGGTGAAATGTACATTTAGCTCAGGTGAGTGAATCTTTTTGTTTTATTTATTTTCTCTTTTAAGAAAAAAATTACAGAAATTATGAACATTTCCAAAAATGTTTCTGATACTATCTCAGATGTCTGGAACATATTGGTTATTTCTTTGAGGGTTTTCATACTTCACTGAAGTGTGTATGATTCAAAAAGAAGAGGTTGCTCAAACGAACAATTCAGAAAAAAGAAATGCTTATTTCAACTTTTGAAGTGTATATCAATATCAATATTTAAATAGAGATGCGTTTTACCATGAAAGAATATGTTGAGATATCCGATCAACAAAGTCCCCTGGGATTCCTTCTTTAAAATTCCTTTTGACAGAAAATAATCCCACTCCCAAGAAATATTCAGATAGAATGTAATAGAAAATATCCGAGGATAGCATTTTCTTCCGATTCTTGATTTTTTGAATTTACAATTCTTATCAGATTATTTTCTTTTTTGTTACGTGCTGTCAGAAGAGAACAAAGAAACCTGCAGAATAGCAAGAAGAAGAATGCATGATATTTCTGGAGTTATGTTCAACATCGTTTACAAATGTAACAAGAAAGAGAACAGCAATGTATACTGTGACAAAAAGAATATATCGAGAAGAGACATTTATTGAAGATACATATATACATATTTCTTCCGATTAGAAGGTCTCACAAGGCTAAGAAATATGATATTGCATTAATTTTAATATAAAGAATCATTGTTTTTCATTTAAACTATGTCCTTTAATGTTTTATAAATATATGTGTATATATAATTATTATAAAATGAATATAAACATAACAAATTAGCCTACAAAATTTAGTAGAATGCAAAAATTATGTATGGAATCGAAAAGCAATAACAACAAGCCAATATATATATAATATATATATATATATATATTAGTATTTCTGTGGCTAAATCTTTCTATTATGACGATAGTTATCTTAGGTATATAACTATTTTTTAGTATATTTTTGAAATATATATATATATATATTAAAATAATAAATGATAAAGTTTCTTATTTCAACTATATGTCCTTTAATTATATATATATATATATATATATATATATATATATAAAATTATAATACATACAATAAATATAAACATAATGAATTAGCCTACAAAATTTAACAGAATGGAAAAATTACGTATGGAATCGAAAACCAAGTATATATATATATATTTAGTGAAATAAAGTACTAAATGAGAAAGTTGTATTAAATAC
>BMAO01024010.1:0-18737 GCA_019973975.1 Trichonephila clavata
AACTTTTTTCAGACTAAATAATCATTCTATATTGATGGAATGGGGAAATATGTACCATTAAAGTGTACTAATTACTAATATTCAGGCGATGTCATTTGGTTCTAAGTTTAACTTTGGCGCCGAAAACCTGTGCCATGATATGAATCTCAGATGGATTGTAATCAAGTTAAGTTTATCCACAGTATTGAATTTGTGTAACTGTGTATAATTTTTGTTCAAATTATTTCTTATTTCCTTTTTGTGGTTTGTAATAAGCATGTTGATTGCGTAATGGAACAACTACCCATCTTGCAAGGCCTAAAGCTACTATTTTATTGTTGTAACCACTTTTAAAAATATTTACTTTCCATAAAATGTTCTTTTCATTTTATGCTCCTGATTTATCTTAGCTGTACTATGATTATCAAAAAAGCTTGATTACACTCTTCAAACCTTTTTGCTGTATCTGAAAAAAAATTTGTACCCAAGCACAACCATAGACTGATAAACCACCAACATTCAGGTTAGCAAGAATAAGGAGAAGCAAATGTGCAAACCCAAGGTCCTTGCAATTGTTTTGTACCATAATATGAACAAATGTTTTTGCATTATTGACTCTAAGAATAACATAAAACTAATAAACAACATGGGGAAGCAAAAAAATTTTCAGATACAGCAAAAAGATTTAAAGATGTAATCAGGCTTATAGTACAGCTAAGATTAATCAGGAGCATAAAATGAAATAGAACATTTTATGGGAATAAATATCTTTAAAAGTGGTCACAACAATAAAAATAGTAGCTTTAATAACCTTAGGCATTGCAAGATGGGTACTTTTTCCATTGCGCAATCAGCGTGCATTATAACAAATCACAAAAGTTGATAAGAAAAAATTATAAAAAAAATTATACACAGATACATGAATTTAATACGGTGGATAAACTTAACTTGATAACAATCCAACTGAGATTCATATCATGACACAGGTTTTCGGCGCCAAAGTTAAACTTAGAACCAAATGACATCGCCTGAATATTAGTAATTAGTACACTTTAATGGTACATATTACCCCATTCCATCAGTATAGAATGATTATTTAGTCTGAAAAACTCCTGATTTATCTTAGCTGTACTATGATTATCAAAAAAGCTTGATTACACTCTTCAAACCTTTTTGCTGTATCTGAAAAATTTTTGCTTCCCCATGTTGTTTATTAATTTTATGTTATTCTTAGAGTCAATAATGCAAAAACATTTGTTCATATTATGGTATAAAAACAGTTGCAAGGACCTTGGGTTTGCACATTTGCTTCTCCTTATTCTTGCTAACCTGAATGTTGGTGGAATTATCAATCTATGGTTGTGCTTGGCTACAATTCATTTCATGTTCATATCACGACAACAGAAGGTAGTCGGCCCCAAAGTAAGAAAAGATGTTAACTAAATCATCGCCTGTGTGTGTGTGTGAATATTAGTACACTTTAGCGGTACGTCTTGCCTACTTCCCATCAAAATCAGACCTATGCTTATGTATTTAAGGATGCTTTTCGGTTTGAATTAATGTCATTTCTACTATGCTAGGTTACTTTATATATTTACGTTTATTTTATTAATGTTTAAATTTTTTATATTTAAGATTTTCTGGCAAAATTAAGGCTTAATTTTCTTTTGTTTTTGATAACCTTTTAATTTAAATTAATGCTATATTTTCTATTTTAGTGTCTCGCACATACTCACATATTATTGCAAATTGGCGATTGTTGCAATAATACATCAATACCTTTTCTTTTGTTATAAGCTACATTCTGGTACTATTTTGCAACATCGATGAAACATGGAATTAGCCGATAAAGGTAAAAAGCAATAACCTTTTTTGGTACTTGCGTATTATTGCAAAAATTGCCAACTTAATTAATAACTCACCAAATTGGCAACCATGCTTCATTTCATGTAATGTCGCCAATAGGTTGCGATAATATGTAAGTACCATAGAAAATGACACTCCATTCAAACTAATTGGGATAATTAGATTGCCAATATTGTGATTTAAATTAGAATTTATGATACTTACATATAAGTGTCATCACAGTCAAATTGGCGCAATGCTAATCGCTCCTTGATATCAAAACAACAAAGATTCTGTGTTTGTGTTTTTATGTGAAAAAAAATCAGTCACATTTTGTTGGGATTTGCTCAGTGCCAGTTTGGCTGCAGTGATGCTAATACGTAAGAACACGAAGGCTAATACGAATTTTTATTAACGTATGAGATTTTCTGACATTTTCTTTTTGTTCTGAGCTGTTTATTGTAGTTTCGTCAAAATTAGACCTTTATTTTTATATATTTAAGGTTTCTACTATATGTAAGGTTGTAAGCTAATGTCATATAATCTATACTAAATATATAAAAGAAACAGTTTGTGTGTGTACGTTATTCCGACCAAATTAAGCAACCCAGAAGTGTGAAACTTGGCATGTAGAAGCTGCAGATCCTTATGCTATTAACCTTGAAGAGTTTTTTTGAAATTCTCTTTAGATTTTTCAATTTTAATTTTTAAGAGATTTTTCAGCTAAATGTAGATATGACGTCATCAAACATGTCAAGTATTAACTTTGCAAAAATGAATGTTTCGAGCAGATTTTTCGGGGATTGTAGCACATTTTACAGTAAATATATTTATTTATGGTTACAATTATTCGTTTTCTTACTCTTTGTGAACAATAATAATAACATAAACGCGGCCCATACTGTACCAAAAGTTTAGAAACAAATTTCCAATTTTTCAAATCTGATGTGTTGCTACGTTATTCATTTTTTAAATGACTTACAGGATAAAAGGTATTTTAATTTTTACAAAAACTAGAACACTTTATCTGAGTTATCATATGAAATTGCATAAAGTAACAGTGATTATTTGAGATAAGGGACCGTAAATTTCTAATAAAGCAGTGTTTGATAAATCCGAAGGTTAAATTTCTTCTACTATTATACAGAAAATACACAAATAATTTCACAGTTAATTACTTTCAAAACTTTTTCAGCAATCGCAGTCCCCAATTGAGCATTTTCAAAAAAACACATTTCGATTGAAACGTGTTTCTAAGTATAACATCTTACTTAAAGTAATGGCCTATAAAATAAAATGATAAAAAGTCAATTTTTCGGCAAAATTCACAATTTTAGGGTAGTCGGATACCTTAAGCAGTATAGAATGAGTATTATTTTTTCCCCTTTCTAATTTTTAAATTAGAACAGATTGAAATACATATACATCAGTGTATTTTTTTTTTTTTATTATGTCAGAGAATGTATCTTTAGTTTTGCATTCCTTAATATTTTTTAAAAATATTTTATTTTCGACTTTTCAATATGCTTGTGCTTCCATTTGGGGTTATCAGACCTCCTCCTAGAACAAAGACCCCACTGTTTGAGAATAGGTGTATTGTACCCAAGGGATACTCATTCGTTAACTAAAACTGGAAAAGTTTTGCTAACTTCCAGTCTTCAAACAACAGCCAAACTGCCCTCATAATTTTTAACTACGTTTTTGGGAGCATTTCGACAAGAAAATTGACGAAACACTTCTCACAACCTCCCTCGTTCACACGACAGTGACGGAACATTGAGAGTCGTCTTGACAGTATAGTCATAGGTCTATTACTTTTTCAACAAATTCATCAATCGCTATTTCATGGTTATCTGCATGCAAGATTACATTGTACAGGATTCCTCTAATGCAAACCACAAGCACCTGAAGCTACAATGGGCTGATCAATATAGAGTATGCCATTCTGAATGGCAATAAGTTTTTCTTTTGAATGAATCCTTCTTTGAATAAAATGACGGTTGTATCTGCATTAACTCTAGAACCTCCGGCATTTCGATTGCCCTTAAGCGTCCATCGGTGTAGTTTTGACCGTGATATAAAATATATAAAAAATTGTAATAACTAAATAATTGAAGGACTACTGTTCAGTAGGGTTCAGTTTTAAGAACTTTTTAATATTATTTCATGTACTTATCATATTATGACTCTTTATATGATAAAAAAAACTGACGTTCACATTATGTTTCGCGAAGCTTGTTGGATCCTTGCTTTGTCGCAAAACATTTCGAGTCACAAATCTGCCTGGAACTTTACTATTATGCGGTTTCCATTCTGTGTTACCCCTAGCGACATATATACCAGGATTTAACTGAATATTATCGTATTATATCTGTACTTTCTTCAATTTTTTCGCACAGTCACATTCTTCCAACTAAGTCCATCATCGGAATCTAAATTATAGCAAGACAGCTAACCACCATCCGTTTCATTTAGAAAGCTCCTTCAACAAATAAGCAACTTCATCAGGACTTAAACATTTTGTAGGAATTCTTCAGATTGTCTGCTCTGCACAAGGTTAGAAAATCGAAAGATTTTCTTATGAGTAAATAAGCATATGCAAAATAACGAACTCTTAGAAACACAATTTTAGTATAACTGACTATTTTCGCTGTGAAACCAATAACACTGCATTCAGGTCGACAGCTATTTATAATGATAAATTGCCTTAGTCGAAACGACCAGCAGACGTTCTAGTATATTTAGATGTAAAATCTCTCCTGATGACCTAGAACAACAAAACGTTTTCTGTGTAATCACCATGGAAAATGAATGAAAGTCAAGAAAATTTTCAAATTCCCTAAAAATGTGAAAGGAGACAAACTAAACAGCTCTGGTGTCCAATTGACACCGAGTGTCTAGAGTGTGTTTATGTGTGTTAAGTCCTGATACTTATTGAGTATCAGGACAATTACAGCTGATAAGAAGAGAAGCATCTCAACTTACATATTCATAAGAGAAGTTCTGATTTCCACAAGTCAAATCTATCCACATGTTGCTTGTAATCAGTGCTTCTCAAACTTTATATATTTGTGACCCAAATTTCAGTTATAATTTTCATCGCGCCCCATCAATACAATAACAATGTATTGAATTCAATATAATGCATTTTGACGTAAAGTTACAATACGACATTAATTATAAACCGTACAAATTATCAAGTTAAATATTAAATTGTGTATATAAGTTTATGGCATATCCATAGTGTCACTGGTAATTATTAAACTTGTTCTTAACTTAGAAGTGTTAAATTAATTATGAAACACATTGTGCAGTACCGATACTTTTATAAGTGCATTACATCAGTGCAAATGTGTATTTTAATTTTTATTATATCAGAATATATTTGTTTTTCTTCCCTTCAATAAATCAATGTTTTTTAAAATAATTTTACTTCCAATTTTTCTATACACTCACACCCTTCTTGTATGGTGCGCCCCACAGTTTGAGAAACACTGATTTAAGTGTATTATATCAGTTTAAATGCTAATTTTACTTTTTATTATGTCAGAATGCATTTTGTTAGTTTACTTTGAGAAAATTAATAATTTTTTGAATATAATCTTTGGTTATAGACTTTCAATATGCTCGTGGCCCACATTTTGAGAAACGTTGCAATTGGGAATTCTTTCTGCATAAACACAGTTTGGAGAGGCAAGGACTTTTAGTCTGTAGGTGCCCACAGACAGTCGTCTTTATCTGAAGGCAGCCACCGTTTGCCATCTCAGTCCATCTGGGATCTCATCTAGCATCTCTCTCCAAGACTTATTACAATTTTATTATTGTACAAAGCTTCACACAACTTTTCTCTCTATTTTAATAACTCTGTCATAAAAGATTACGAGATTCTTTTCTGAAAGCACCGAAAATCATCAGCGTCCTCTTTAGCGAGAAAATCAACTCTATCATTTCCGATGAGAAGAAACCCATTGTAAAATAATTTTCTTTTTTAGACCAAAAGTTATCCAAGAATCTCTATACAAATATTATTACAGGATGAAATATTGTTAACATTTGATCTTGAAGAGAGTTAATAATATTGCGTTTTAATGTGTAGAAAACGAGTTTCATAGTAAAATTTAATTTTGCTATGGATTGTTTTTATTTAATTGTACGTTAACATACACCAAACTCAATAAAAGGGGTTGTAAAGGAAGCCTACTTTTACATAGGGGCCCAGGGCTTAAAAAATTTTAAGACGAAACCAACGATGACTTTATATACATATTCTTCTTTCCACGGGTTTCAATATTTTTTTTTATATTTGTATTTGTCCAAAGAATACTTGAAAGCTTTCAATATTTTTTTTGAAAAGAAAATCAATTCGTAGCAAATATTTCTTATTCTAAAACATAACAAAGGAAAAAAGAAATAACTCCATTGTTTCAATCGGTTCCGTTGAGAGCTTGAATAGAAGTGAAATTTAATGGAACATGAAAGAGAAATTGTCCATCACTTCCTTTCTATTGAATTTGGAGACCCTGCATTGAACATACACAGAGCGTTAGGAGTTTTACTCAGAACAAAATTGAGGACGTTTATTTATTTATTATTATTTTTATTTCCTCTCTGTTTGATATTTGAGAGTCACTTTGATTTATAAAAAGGATAAATAGAATTTATTCAAATATTTACTGCTCAGGATTCTTTTGAATATGTATCAAATTACTTTAGTCAACTCTTATTTCAATGCATTCCAGAGTTGACTTACACCGATAGGGTCTTCACATTCAATACTACTTCTAGTTTTGTCTGAGATTATCTTTCGCTTGAACTATCAATAAAATGCTTGATAAAATAATCTAATGCTGAGAAATTTTAGTGAGGCAAAGTTGCTATGTTGAGACACATAAAATAAATTGTAACTAAAATAAAAATATAAACTAAATCAATTATGGAAAGAGTTACAACAAAAATTATAGATTTAGTATTTGTCCTATTTTCAACTCTAAAATTATAATACATTTTGTTAAATGAATTGTATTTCAAAACGTTTTTGTTATAAATGGGAGTTCATTAATGATATTGTAACAATACAATTTAAATCAAACTCCTCAACAACGCATTCTCTTATTAATCTAGTGCTTCCAAAACTTTCAATAATTACGACTCAATTTTTCAGTCATTATTTTCTTTCGCCCCCCCCCATCCAAACTATAACAATATACTTTGACGTAAAGCTACAATACGAGTTTAATTATAAATCCTCTAAATTATCAAGATAAGTATTAATTTTTTTTACATAATTTTATATATGACAAGCCCATGAGGTCAGTGTTAACTTGGTTAAACTTGGCATTATTAAATTTATTATAAAATACATTGAGCAGTATTGATGCATGTATGTTTATAGGTCTTATGCATGTGTAAATGCTTATTTTATTTTTTATTACGTCAGACTGTATTTTATTTTGCTTCAGTTCAGTAAAATAATAATATTTTTGAGTAATGCTTTCTTTTTGACATTTTGATATGCTTTCGCCCCTCGTTGGGTTATCACGCTCCTATAAGGGGGCTCTACCCCCTATGTGAGAAACGCAGATCTATTCAGATGCTCTAATATTCAGTGAATGAGTGTTTATTAAGGTCATACGCTCCGTCTCTAAGCAACAAGAGGGCTATTGTTGACGAGCCTCACAGTTTTGAAGAGTGGTCAAGTGAAAAGGAGTGGTCAAGTGTGTATGTGAGCTCCAACCCCCCCCCCCCTTCCTCCCCTTCTTCTAAACCCACAGGAATGGAAGAACTTTGAGCCTGACTGATGTAAAAAATAATATCAGCCTCTTTTCATTACGTACCTATATTAGCATAATATATGAACTCATGACAAGTCAGCCATGAGTTCATGGTCAAGCCTCTATGCTCTTGCGTCCTCTTCTGATATTCAGAATACATCATGTTATTTTAAAGTGCTAAGCAACATATATATATAATGCAAGGTAATTTCATTCTCAAAAAATATAAAAAAAACTGACAGATCTATCCGCGATGATTCTATTAATCCTCTTGGTATTTTTTTTGGGCCAGCAAAAACTACCAATCTTCTCCTAAAGAAGGAAACGTGATATGCAAATTATGTTTATTATACATACTCCTTAGCGAGTTAAAGGCGGTGAATTGTTAGTGAAGAGAATAGTGAATGAAAAGTTAGAAAATTAGTAATTTAGTTAACTAGAAGTGTCAAGAAAAATTTAAGGTAATAATTACCTTGTAAAAAATAATAATCAGGAAGAAAAAGTAATTACAATTGTTTAGAATACTACCTAAATTCAGGTACTGTCAACTTCCTATTACAGCGCTTCTCGTACTGTGAGCCACGCCCCGTACAGAGGCGTGACAACTCAAAAAGGGGTTGCGTGAGCATATTGAAATTTCGAAAATAAAAGATTTAAAATTGGTTTTTTTGTTGTTGTTGTTCAAAGAAAACAAAACAAAATACATCCTGACAAAACAAAAAAATAAATAAAACAAGCTTTTATGCATTCACATATTGTAAATGCATCAGTAGTGCACAATATATTTGATAGTTAAATTTGTAGCAATAGGTGTTGATGAATGAAGGAAAGTAGATGAGCTTGGTATGTTATTCTTCTTTCAACGAGAACTTCGTTGGGAGTAGTGTATTTAGTTCTACTTGTCAGAGAAATATAGTTTATGTCTATATTTTTAAAGCTCAGATTAGTAGTCTATTATCCTGCTGTATCTGGCAATGAAAGAATCGATGATGGATTTTATGAGTTGCTTCAGAACTGTAAAACCAGTGAGTTGAAATGTAGTACCATAAATAGTGATGTTTATTAATTTGATTTAGATACTGTTTACATATTGACTGACAACTAACCATGGGTTTACCATATAACTCAGTTTTAATTATTTAATTGATTTCGCTATTCTATTTTCTAAATTGTTCTTTCATTGATGTTTACTTAGCAATTCACTTAATATTAAATCACCTCAGTAATTTCTTTATCCTTGAATATTTTTTTATTTACCCTCGCGAAGAACGGGTATACCAGCTAGTGTTATACAAGAACGGAGTGATCAACTTTCCCCTTCTGATATGGATATAATTTTATTTCATTTAAAAAATATTTTATCATAATTAATAATAATTAATAATATAAACACTAATTTACATCGTAATTAACACCATAAATTATCAATAGATAACTTTTTCATTGATATAATGTACTCAAAAATGTATCAGCAGTGCGCAATGTGTTTGATAATAAATTATCAACACTAAATTAGAAACAAGTTTAATAATTACTATTGAATCCCGTAGGCTTGTCATTTTCAAAATTTAATACTTATCTTGATAATTTGTACGGTTTATAATTAAAGTCGTATTGTAGCCTTAGCGACACTGTACATTATTATTGCATTCAATACATCGTTATTGTATAGAAGTGGGGGGGGGCGATGAGAGAGAAAATTATTACTAAAAATTGTGTCACAAACATTGAAAGTTTGAGAAGCATTGTTCCATTACGTTGATGTTTAAAGTGTTGAAATCGTTAGGCGGACATTAAATACTTAGCCTCTGTGTAAAGTAATATTAAAGAAGAACCACATTAATATACATATATGTATTCTCCCCAAAAGCGAATCTCGTTTCTTCCCTCTATTGCTTGACTGAATTATCTTATTTCTAGTGTTATTTGTGTTAGAGTTGGTTAAAGTGGTAAATGAAATAGTTGAAATTTATCTCGTAGATCTGCGTTCCTGTTTCAACTCTTTGGCGATTAAGGAGATGGCCGACCACCAAAGAAAATTATTGTTCTCGAAATTTTGCTTCCGGTTGCGAAAACTGCAGTCAAAACCATTGGGATGTCTCAACAAATAATTAATAGCAATTCTTCAGGAAAAATACAGGTCTATGAATGGATTTCCCATTCAGATCTGGCAACATGTCAACTGAAGAAAGTCCACACCCTGAGCGCCTACACCTGCTAGCCCACTTTATAATAATTTTTTGTACTACCACTGTATTTTCTTCTGAAGGTATATTTAAATACAAAATTAAAATTATAAAATCAAAATAATCTAAATTGTACACAAGTATCCCATCCTCAGTAGGACACGTTAAAAGTGCCAAACGTTGAGCGATAAACGGCAATAAAAATTTGGGAAGCACTGATATAGACTATCCGATCCAAGCGATTAGAAAATATTTAACTTTTTAGGAACACAAAAATAGCGTAACAAGCTGTTATTGAGTATATATATTATATAGTCAAATCGACAGTGTCCATAACGTATGATTATACGTCATGTATGTGTATACGGCAGTGTCTGTTTTTCTTGGGGATCTCTCGTCAAAATTAACTCATAGTACATGTTCACTTCGTCAGAGCTCAGGTGCCTCCCTCTGTGGATTAAACTTGACGACAAAATTACCTGCGGCGATTGGTATCCGCCAATAGGGTAACGTACTAAAAAGAGATACCAGCTCCCGGGAATGTGTACTAGACGGTCAAGAGTAAAACACCAATCCTCAGTCCATTAGAAAATACATACGTGCGCACACACACGTATGTGTATAAATTTGAATATGGTGAGTGATAAATGTCACTGAGTGACTTGGATAGAAATATTCTATTTTCGAGTTTTTTATAAAAGAGTGATTTATCTAGTTGAAAAAAATTTCTCATCTATTGTCAGGTAGGTTATCGATGTTTGATGTTGCATTTGAAAATTTTATTGGATATATGCTAGAGCTTTGGGAAAAACTATATGGTGCCAAATATTGGGTTGTTCGGAAAGTAATTTCGTTTTTTTCCCGACAGAGAATTTAATTGTATTTTTTTGCACCCAACTTCACATTTAAGCCGTATATTATATGCTTTGAGAGCTCATATAGCAAGGCTTGTGTGTGAAAAATTCCAATTAATTCTACGCAGCAGTTTTTGGTTGGTGCCCTTTTAAATATGGTGAGTGATAAGCAGCATTTTCGACATATATCTTACTATTTTACTACAGAAAGGGTAAAAATGCTGTTCAATCCAGAAAGAAATTGACCGATGTGTATGCAGAAGGTGTGTTGACAGTACGCCAGTGCCAGGAACTGGTTCGCTAAATTTCGATACGGCAATTTTGATGTCGAAGATGCACCACGTTCGGGAAGGCCGGTTGAAGCTGATAAGGACGCGATAAAGGCCTTAGTTGATGCGAACCGGTGAATAACAGCACGTGATATTGGATTGAGGTTAAATTTATCAAATTCATCAGTTTATGACCACTTGAAAGGCCTGGGATTATCCTCGAAGCTCGATGTATGGGTTCCCCATGTTCTCACAGAGAGAAATCTGTGTCGCCGCATTGACGTCTGCGATTCGCTTCTCAAACGTCACGAAAATGATCCGTTTTTGAAGCGCATCATCACTGGGGACGAAAAATGGGTTGTATACAACAACGTCAAACGCAAGAGGTCATGGAGCAAAAGAGATGAACCGGCTCAAACCATTTCCAAAGCCAATATTCACCAAAAAAAGGTGATGCTGTCTGTTTGGTGGGATTTTAAAGGAATTTTTTTTTTTTTTAGCTTTTACCGGATAACACAGTGACTAATTCGGAAGTCTACTGTCATCAGCTGGACAAACTGAATGATGCACTTCAACAGAAAAGGTCAGAAGGAAAGATGCAGTGTTTCACCAAGACAACGCGAGACTTCACACAAGTTTGGTCACTCGCCAAAACCTTTTACAGCTTGAATGGGATACAATGCCACACCCACCATATTCTCCAGACCTGGCACCATCGGATTATTATTTGTTCCGGTCACTCCAAAATGTTTTAGATGGTAAAACCTTCACCTCAAATGAGGAGGTCAAAAACCACCTCGATCAGTTTTTTGCCAGCAAAAACCCAAAATTTTTATGAGCGTGGAATTATGCTACTATCAGAAAGATGGCAAAAGGTGTTGGACCAGAACGGCCAATATATAATTTAATAAAGTATTTGTTTATTATACGAAAACTGTCTTTCATTTCCACAAAAAAAAAACGAAATTACTTTCCGAACAACCAATATCTATGTCCATTTTTTTAAATAAACACTCAATATTCTTGCCTGGAAATTTTTATTTATTTATTAGATAAACACTGGCTTTTATATATACAGAACTATTTTTTTGAACTTTAAATAAAAAAATGAGTTATTTAAGGGTTAAATATGTACATTGTTATTAGATGCACTGAATGTATTTACTAATAGATTTCCCACTTTGGAAAATGTCTTTTATAGCTAAGCTCCTAACCTTTGTTCCGACCAATATAAAATAACTTTTTAAATATCCTACATATAGATTCGGAATTTTTTCACCCTTCCCCCCTTAAAGGGCTTATTGTTAAAACGACACTATGAACCTTGTTGGGAATATATGTATTAATTTAAAATGAGTAAGCAACAATGCCATCAAAGCTTACTGTACATTTTTGTATCTTTCAAGATATTGTTGAAAGCTGAACATTGTTGAAAACAATACAATTTTATCACAGAACATAGACAATAATAGAATCGTCGCCATTTGCGTTGAAACTTTAATGCTATTTTGTGAGTTTTTAAAGCTGCTTTAATGTGTGATTAAAAAGCGTTCTTTGCTACTTCTTCATTTTCCGATTCGAAAAGATTTTTAGGTGAAATGCCTTCCAAGTTAAAAGCTTGGTTGAAAGCCAAATTGTGAGTATGTTTTTTCCTTTTAAATAAATACAGCATATTTTTAGTATTAGATGTTAATCACTCATTCAAATACAATACTTGACTTAAATAACGATGTATGGAAATTACGATAAAATTAATAAGAATTGTACAATACAATACACTAGAGTTTACATAGAAATACTATTTATGTACAACAACTTTCCAGAAGAAAAGGAATTACAAACAATTAAAATTTATCTTTTTCATGATTGTATCTAAGATAGACACAGATTAACCAGCTAAAAAATCGATATTTTATGTTCACGTTCTTTACCCCTCCATGGTACGCGTTAAATTGGCAGCGATGTGCCTCGTTTCATGTAATTTCGCCAATACAATTGCACTACTAAATACATTTCCAAACCTTTAACATATAGAACTTATTTATTTTCAGGGGCTTTGGTGGTTCATCCATTCCTTACAAGGAATTCAAGGATGAACATGGATCAACTTCTGAGGAAGTCAAAGTGGAGCCGATGATTTATGTGAGTAAAATATTCAGCATTTCCTATCAGATTTCCTGCCGCTTATTTTCACAGTTAAGGGGGGGGGAGGTATCTAAGACACACGGAATATTAGTAGTTAACACACTTTATTAACATACAATTTTAGAAAATTTTACTAATTCTTGATTCAACAATCATAATAAGGCATGATGGAAACGAAAAAAAAGATATCAGAATTTATTCTAAAGTTTTAAGAAAATTACAATTCAGAATTTTAGCAATCACGCACTAAAATAACAGACTATCTGAAGTGCCAGCAGGTAAACAAAAGCTGTGAGATCTTCTAAATTGGATCGCACATGTCACTAAATTCATAAAATTTTGTTTTACTCTTCTTATTTACTAAGGCCAATATTGCACTTTTGAACCGGATGCTTTGAAATATATAAAATAATGCATTGGAATTATCTCTTTACAATCCAAAACGAAAAAAAATAAATAGAATTATATTTAAAATGTGACAACATTATTGTAAGCACTCAGGCAAATATCTTAAAGTACAAAAATAAAATCATTAAGAATATATGGCACTTAAATTATTATCGCAACCGCATTGGCGATATTATAAGAAGGTTCATTAAACCATGGCGAAGCACATAGTGGCCAATTTAGCGTGTGCAATTGATATAAAATCGGGGTTGCTAACTTGGCGATTTATCATGAAAGTTGGAATTCTTTACATTACACATGTGGCGATTTTATATCACTATTTCTTACATCAGGAATGAAATGATCAGAAAACAATGGCTTTATTTTCAATGTGAGAGAAATTGAAAAATTTTCGATCACAAAAATTTTAATCTTTCTCTTTTCTCTTTCCTTACCCTTTCATGTGTCTGTAATCTCTCACTCTATGAATATATTTAAAATTCTTTACCTTCTTAAAGTAATTTATCTTTTTTTCTTTCTGCAGAATAACTGTGACCACTGCGGATACCGAAGCTCCACACAAAAGGGGCTTCGTTCCCACCTCTTGACTAGCCACAAAATAGGAGTCGGGACGGGGCGTACCTTGGATGCCTATGGCCGTCCCTCTCCTATTTTGGATAGGCTTCCTCTCCCTCTCATCTGACATTTGCCACACAGGAACGATACCATCCAACAAGTAAGTAAAGAAAATCTAATTAAACTTATTTTAGAATTTTTATTCTTTGCTGACGCAATTAGTGCACGATTCAGTAACTATTAATTTTGGAACGTAATAAATATTTATGAAAATCTCTTTATGTAAAAATTTACAAATTAAATATTTTAAAAGCACACTTAAAAATTTTTAAAACACAAAAATAGTAAGACTTTGAACTTAAGCAGTTAACTGTGGAGCCCCCGTTTGAGAGCACGATATGACGAATGTACTTGTTAATCCCAGAGTAAGTGTCGCTGCTAAAGTATTGTATCAAAACAGATAGTTTTATTTCATAAACTTGCCAATTTTATTACTAATACTTATTTAACGAGGGTTTTATGCAAGAGGCTATAAAGTAATTTAGCTTGGTCGCAGGATCATGAGGCCAAGATTCTTCCAACCGTAAGTTTTTGTGTATAGATATAAATTTTAGTGATCGTCAAAACTCACGGACTGATAGATCTAAACACACATCAATTTACTTCCTTCTTGACAGACGAAGTATTTTCTACCTGTCTTGACTCTAAGGTAATTTGGAGCTAGGTACAATTCATATGGCTAAATAACTTTCGGCCAACAGCTATGAATAAGCTCAGTGCCTGGTCAGAGTTTTGTTTTACGACTGACCATACCTGAAGAAACCCTAATTTTTTTTTGCCTTTGTCCCTTTTAGGTTATCATTTAAAAATATATCAAAGCATAGAGATAAATTCGTTATGCAAACTTATACGGAGTTTCAGTCTATGCGTACGGAAACGCATGAGTTAACCTTAAATTTTTCATAAATTTTATTTATTTGTTTGTTTTGTTCCATCCTAACCTCAAAATATTCTTAACACCTAGAACTTTGATAACATGTTTTGTTATTCTCAAAAATTTTAATATAAATAGCCAATAGTCAGTACTTTTCATTCAGTACGAGTATAATCATCTTGAGACACAAAACCATGCAACATCTCGATGACGAGTATACACGTCAATCACGGTTAACTGGCTAACGGCGATTTTATATCAGGAGGAAATACTTTATAAAAACAAAATATTGATTATAAAAAAAGTAAAAGTATTTCTAGCATAAGTAAAAGAAGGGATTCTTTCTCAAAAATATCAAAATTAGGCATTAAAACTTTTAAGTCAATGATGTTCCTTTTACATTTTACTGAATAATTTTAATTTCAAGCTATATTTGCACGCAGTATAATTTTAACTTACATCATGATACATTGATTAAATTTATCCTTTTTTATATTTACGAATCTAAAAAATTATGTATTTAATAAAATGTTTTATTTTTAGATGTCAGGCGGAGGAGTTCATCTCATTCGTATTTCATAGATGCTTTTTGGACTCAAAATTTAGTGAATAAAATCTGCTGTGGTCCCAATTTTGTCATTCCAGCATCTATTTGCGTAACATGTCACGTCAGTGGCTGTTTGGAACACATATCTAGTCATATCAGCCACTGCCTGGACACCATCAAGTGTATCTTCAGCACTGCACTTCAGCGGCTGTTTGGACTACAAGTCTGGTCATATCAGCCACTGCCAGAACTTCACCAAGTGTACATAAAACTTTGCAATTCAACTGCCGTTTGGACAACAAGTTTTTAAAATATCAATCATTGCTTGAACTATTAAGTATACTTAGACTGCTGCCCTTGAGAAGATGTTTTAACTACAAGTTTTGTCATATTTTTCACTACCTGAACTCCAATGAAGTGTATTTGAAACACTACAATTCAGAGACTGTTTTGAGTACAAATATGATCATTTCTATCGCTGCCTGGACATCATGAAGTGTACTGAAATCGTTATGAATCGATCGCTGTTTGGACTACAAGTTTGTTCATATCAGTCGCTGCCTGAACTCCAGCAAACATACTTAATACGTTGGGATTCAGTGGCTAATTGGATTAAAAGTTCGGTCATATTCGTTGCTGCAGGGACGCCATTAAGAGGACTTAAAGTATTTTACTTAAATGGTTGTAGTTTTGATCACGCAAGTTTGATCAAGCTCCATTAAGTGTACAACGTAAAGCTCTGCACTCCAGCAAATTTCCGATTTATATGCCTACGTAAATGATGTTAATATTTAAAATATATCTACGAATAATGCACTTATTTCTTAAGAAAATAAAATGTACATATCTTAATTTTTTCCATTTCATTTGCTTACAATAAAATTAAAATTAAATTAAAAATTGGAAATTTAATTTTTCCATTTATATAAATACTAACGATGTCAATATTTAGAACAGAAATAAAAATAGTAGATTCTTTTCTAGAAAAAAAAGGATATATATCTAAAATTTTTATGTTTCATTTGTTTTCAAGAGATAAATGAAAAGTCAAATTTTGAAGAATAAGTTTCATTTTTCTTTCAAGAAAGAGTTAAATGCATTTCAAGTAATAAATTTGACGAAAGAGAGAAACTGCTTCTTTTCTTTAAAGATAGGACAAAAAAAATAAAAAAAATTCTACTAAATCCCTAAAAATATTATTTTTATTTTTTTGTTGAATAAACTTCAGTAAATTTTATATTTTCGAATTTGTGAAGTGAAAGAACATGGTTGATTTTTTAAAAATTTAGAAACAAATTTTGATAAGAAAACATTTTCTAGAAAAGTTCAGTAAATAAGTAGCTATTTTCAAATTTAATTTATCCTAAAAAGAAGTGTATTTGCATTTTAATTTTAGCCTTACTAGAAGGATAAGGGATTGTAAATTTTCTTTTAGAAATGTAAATTTCGTGGCATAATAAATGATGATAATAAAATAAACATTTTTATATTTTAATGGAAGTAAAATTACATTTAAATCATATTTTATGTGTTTAAATAGCATGTGAAAACTCAATAGTTATCGTGCTGATAATTGTATAAAGGACGGAGAAGGAAAGCCAAAAATAAGGAACTAGTTTAGATAATTTAACTGATAACTCGACTTAAAGATAACTTTATAAGAAACTTACTTTAAATAAAACGAATCCAATTCTCGGTTTCAACAAAACCCTTTTTCTTATCAACTTTTTATCACTTTTGGTCCTTCAATATTAGATATTGAATTTTTTTCCATACATATTTTAAAAACCATTTGTCACACAAACTTCGATATTTTATAATTAAAACTTAAATTTTTAATAGCAAAATTAAATAATATTGTAAAACAGGCTAATCATTGACTGAATGTTACGCTATCTAATACACTGCTAACTATACCATAATCACTATTTTTTACACTCCTTTTGTTTTGAAAGCAAACAATCAAAATAAATTCGAATTTTTCTGATTTAGTTATAATTATGGATAGAAAAAATTTAGCTAAAATTCAACAAATTTAATTTCTGGAATTGGTTTTATCATATTTTTACGCTAGGGGTGTCTGTTACACCCAGCCATAGTAGTTGTGCATCGAAACTCATCCCCAATAACTAAAAGTTATAATAGGAGTAAAATTGCGAAAATATTTTAATCAAGGTATTTGAAATTGAATAAATGAGTTTTGGAAAATATATTAGACGAAGCAGAAAATTTTGAGAGGGTAAATATATGGGACTTTCTTGGACATTTAACATGATATCTAACCTAATAAAATCTTCTAACCTTAGCACATTTCCATGTCATTCTTATTATTTTACTTATTTCCAGTACTTCACAAACTTTCAATGTTTGCGAGCCAGTTTTCACATTCATAATTTTATCGTGCCCCTCCCCCATATAATAATAATATATTGATACAATAATAACACACTTTGACTCTAAAGCTAAAGTACTTTCTTAACTGTGAACCATATAAATTATCAAGATAAGTATTAAATTTTGCATATGTGAAATTTAAGTAATAGATTGTTGAAAAAGTTACTTTTAAGGTATCCGGCTACTAGTGACAACTTTAAAAAAAAAAGTTCAGATATGGGGATTTTTGGTTTTTAGATTTGCTTAGTACATTTTAAGGAAAATATGCTAAAGTTAAGAAGAGGAAAAGAAATTGTTTTACTAAAATTTGTAAAAAATGATAAAAATTGACAAAAAATAACATAAACGCAGCCCATTCAGTACCAAAAGTTTAAGTACAAATTTTCATTTTTTCAATTCTGATGTGTTGCTATGTTATTCATTTTTGAAATGACCCTTCCCCCATTAAAGGGCTTATTGTTTAAACGACACTATGAACCTTGTTGGGAATATATGTAAGAATGTAAAATAAGTAAGCAACAATGCCCTCAAACCTTATTATACATTTTTGTATCTTTCAAGATGTTGTTGAAAAAGCTGAATATTGTTGAAAACAATACAATTTTATCACAGAACATGGACAATAATAGAATCGTCGCCATTTGCGTTGAAACTTTCATGCGATTTTGTGAGTTTTTAAAGCTGCTTAATTTGTTATTAAAAAGCATTCTTTGCTACTTCTTCATTTTCGATTCGTAAAGATTTTTAGGTGAAATGCCTTCCAAGTTAAAAGCTTGGTTGAAAGCCAAATTGAGTATTTTTTTCTTTTTAAATAAATACAGCATATTTATTGTATTAGATGCTAATCACT